>JARUPZ010000842.1:0-28113 GCA_031213475.1 Nereocystis luetkeana | reverse complement strand
GTTTTTGGGGTCCGATCAAGTCAAATTCTGAGAAATATTGTTCCCTAAACGGGAAAGCAGTCCTAGAAAAAGGGTAAGACAGGGCATGCCTTACTTTTGAGGCGGACATGCTATCTACCGAAGAGCTGGAGCAGGTTTTGAGGGAGGTTCGCGCCTATGAATCGACCGGGAAAAAAAAAAAAAAACGGTTTTAAAAAAAAAAACGAAGCTTTTCACCATCATCGCACACAGCAGTAGCTTTTGACAGTTGCTAACATCCAAGTGCGAGGTGTGTATGGTATACTTGTTGTAATGTAGGGGGCGGTCATGTGCTAGTTTTAGTGAAAGCGCCTAGCGTGGGTGGCAGGCGCGATTAGACGCTCGTCGACGAGGGAAAAAAAATGGCTGAAAGTCTTCTCGCGATAAAAATGAGCATAAAGGGTTATTATGGATGCCAAGCGGTTCTTATATTTGCGCCCAAACTCCTATTGCGGGGGACCATAGTTAATAGGACCAAGTATTGTTAGTAAAAATGGTTGAATATATAGGTTTTTTATGTATACCATAGCTCCTTTTTACTATGGTCCCCCGTAATAAATAGAAGAAAGACTTCGGGGACCACAACAGGTCCTAAATGCATTTTTTGTTACCGGGGCTGGGCGCTGGCACAAGCAATATGTACTGGCAGTGGTGATCTACTGGTTGACCTCGCCAGTATATTCGCCAGTAGTTTGTATCTTCCGTGTGCCCAAGAAACACGCCATAGTATATAGTACGGAAACCCATCGAATGCGTTTCGGGAGGAGAGAGCAGAGGGGAGAGACAGTATACTGCTGCAACCCCAGTACAGCATGCTGATATTGATTTTGATGACGGTTCAGTCGCTACTGGCTGGGGTCATCCAGTGTCCAGCCCTATGTATTACCGATCAGACTGACATAGGTCAGGATTAAAAAAATCTGAGCGCGTCTATCCCGTCTTTAGCTAGGGGGGGGCTTACCGTAGTCATCAGAACCCAACGATCGACCCGAAAAGCGCTCTATCCGCTGCGTTCTCAAAACTCATCCTTGGTTTTGATTTCTATGTTCCCCCTCGAAATTAGAGTGTTTTATCATGCCGCTAAACTTAGTGTGAAACTCGCCCGTTTCTCCTATGTATCTGTCGGTTTTATGGGGGGTTTTTTCGTCCTTACTGCAGGTGATCCGCATGCGGAACTACGTGGACCCGAAGCGTTTCTACAAGGCTTCGGACAAGGTGTCCAAGTTCATGCAGGTGAGAAACTTTACTATTGGTACTATCTTAATACTCGTACTGCTGTAATTTTGGAGTGCTTGAAGTACTGTCAATGGTATTACTGTTGATATTGCTGTTGTAGTGTCGGGCGCGGGCACGCCCCCCCCCCCCCCCTTTGTTTTGGTATTTTGTTTGTCTTTCGTAGGTCTACTTATTTATGTCGGAATTTCCTGCTTCGGGAAGATGTTGTGAGCCTGTCTTGCCTGCGACCACCGTCTGTTGATAGATTGTGCCGATGAGTTGTTGTGATAGAAAGTAGACCTCGATCAACATCTACAACAACAGCATCGTTTTTTACTCTTTGTATTGTACGCATCGACCCCCGGCCCCTGCACTACCTGTATCGCCCCCCCCCCTCCCCGCTCGTGCACTGCCTTTAGTGGGTTTCCCCCCCCGCCCTTGCACCAGCTAAATTTGCCCCCCCCCCCCCGCATCCCATGCACCGCGTCTGTGTTGGGTTTCCGTTTCTTGGATGGCGGTGTGAGCAGATCGGCACTGTGAAGGAGGGGGCGGCGGAGTTCTTCTCGTCGCGCATGACGAACAAGGAGCGCAAGACTACCTTGGTTGACGAATTGCTCGTTGCTGACGACGCGTTCAGGCGAGTGTTTTTTTTCTCATTGTAGGGCTCTTTTTTTTTTTGGCACGACGTTTACTGGAAGGCTCTTGGCCTCTACCGGTGCGGCATGATTGCGCCCCAGCACCCAAATGCGCACTTCGGAGGATATACCCGGTAATGATGTAGCGATTTGTTACTACTACGGAGGGCCATATTAAATAGGACCTACGGTACACACAAGGTGCCTACATATTTACCTGTTTTTTTACAACAATAGTTGGTCCTATTTACTTTCGTCCCTCGTAATGTTAATCGTGAATCGTCTTGTGAAATTGGCACGATCTGTTGGGTGCGCTATGTGCTGAATTAAATGTATAAGCACGGACGGGATCCGGGGACGGTGTCATAGGTAGACAAGATGCAAGGCGCGGTGTGTTTCTGTGTATGTGCACATAAGCTTGAGCTCTTCTCTGTCTCGTTCTGTTCGTCGGCGGAGGGGGTAAGAGAACCGCCGCTCCCGGATCTCACGATTGTTCGCGGGTTTCGAGCCGTATGCGAAGTACCAGGTGCAGCCCACGGCTACGGATGTGAGCACCAATACTTGCACGGAACGTGGGACACGGCTTTGCGTGAGACGGAGAAATCAACTTTGAAAAAGAAAGCCGCCACTGTTCATGCTACAACTACAAAAACGGCCAGCGCCCGTGTTTCTCAAGGAAGATCGAAATGCGCAGCAGCCAGGTGCAACAGCGCCCTCGATCATCACTTTATGATCACAGAACCCGTGTCTCTCAGGAGAGATCGAAATGCGCACGCAGCTGCAACAACGCTCTCGACCATCACCTCTACCCGCTCGTGGCCGCCGTTGGTTTCCCCGCCGTCGACGCTATCTGAGCTACGCTCTCCGTCCCCTGTTCCCCGACACGCCTTCTTGCTCTTGTAAACCCCAGGGCGTACTCCAAGAACCAATACGGGTCTATCCAGTCGCGGAAGAGGGCGGGGGGGAAGGCGCAGTATAACGACCAGAGACGCAAGCGGAAGGGGGGGATGAAATGGAAGCCCTGAGAATGCGATGATCTGCTCTCTCGGCTACTGTCTGTAGACACCACCCGTGCCTCACAAGGGTTCTGCTGCTGTGCGTGTCACGATAGATCGCTTGTCGTGTGTCACATGGGTTTTACCGACGCGTGCTGCGGTATAGGAGAAGCACCTGAATTTCTTAGAATTTTCTGAGGTTTTTCTGTGGCGTGCTATACGACAGGGGCAACACGTTCTGGCCAAAATATTTCTGGCTGACCGATTGACTGACTGACCGACTGATGGACGGGAACTGCTGCGTTCCGCAACGGTCCGCCGTGTGTCTTAACCCCTCGCGAACTGCACCGGGGTTTTTTAGGGGGGACAGATTGCTTGGAACTAGTGCACACGTCGGACGGGTGGATGATCTACAGATATATCATCTACAGATGGATCATCTAGATCCTAACCGGCCGTTATGATGAGATACTGTGCAAGATCTGTACAGTACAGATAAATCCAAACCAGGAAACGCGTCCTAGATCATGCAGATGATATGGCTTCCAAGCCGACTACATGAGCTAGATCATACCAATCATACAGGAATCGATCTGCGCTGAAATATCTAGATCATGACGTGTGGATACGATCTGTCTGATCTGCCCAATCTACGAGTTAGGATTTTTTTTTCTTTTTTTGCGGTAACCAAGCACCCGCGGTTTTCGGGGGCAGACTACTTCGAATTTGTGTAGAATAGTTGTGCGGTAGCAGAAAAAGGGTTCTCGGGAGGAACGTGTGTGCCAGAAATGTCGTCGTGTCTTAGCAGGGTTTGCCGTGTCTTGCAACCATTGCCGTGTTTCACAAAAGGTTGTCGTATGGGGGAGTCTCGAAAGGGACCGGGGCTGGCAGCCTGCCTTCGAAGGCAAACCTTTTAAGTGCACCGAATCACTCGTACGAAAATCCTACCCTGTTTTGCCGTGTCTAGCAATGGTTTGCCGGGGTTGCCGTTGCGTTTCGTAATGATGGTTGTCGTGTGTCTCGCAGTTGTTGATGTAAGTCGCGATGGTCTACAGTGTACTGTACGTGTGTCTAGAGCTTGGGTTGCCGTGTCTAGCAAGAAGGATTGTGTCGTGACTTGGAATGAATGTTTGCTGTGAGTCCCACAATGGTTGACATGTTTCACACAATGGTTCAATGGTTGCAGTGTGTCTTCAAAGCGTAGCCGTGTGCCCCACGGTGGTTTCCGTCTTTGGCAAGGAAGGGTAGCCGTGTTGCACAAGGGTTGCCATGTGTCTCATAATCAGTGAGTGGTTATTGATACGTGTCTCACATTGATTTTTGCTGTGTGCCTTGCAAAGCGTTATCCCGTGTGTCCGGCAATGTTTGCCGTGTATGTGTCCTGCAAAGCGCCTCCGTGTGTCCCACAAGGATTGCGGTCGTGTCTCACAATGAATGGGTGTCGCCTTGTTTCACCATGGTTGCCGTGTGTCTCACAATGGTTGCAGTGTGTCCAACAATGATGGTTACCACCGACCGTGTCTAGCAAGGTTTCGCAGTGGGATACGTGAGTGGGGTCATAGACAACCTGCAGCAGCAGCAGTAGTAAGTAGCAGTGCGCCATTGACCAGAGCCGCAGCACCGAGAGGGTCGTGGGGATGGGGGCTGGAGGAAAACGTGAAACAAGGAAGCATAACTGTGCTTTGGAAATACAGCCGATGTATTTCCGTCGAGAAACTTTCGTATTAGCCCTCCCGTAAGATATCATTTTGAGACACTGCTGTGGTACGAGTACTCGTATTATATGACAAAAAAAAAGGATCCCAAAAAAAAGGGGGAAAAAAAAGTGGATCCTGTTTTTTTTTGTTTTGCTTTGTTGGTAGTCATAGCCCACACGCAAGGGGGGGCTATTAATAGGTGA
Organism: Nereocystis luetkeana; assembly: GCA_031213475.1. Taxonomy (NCBI): domain Eukaryota; class Phaeophyceae; order Laminariales; family Laminariaceae; genus Nereocystis; species Nereocystis luetkeana. The sequence goes on along the minus strand of JARUPZ010000842.1, from coordinate 23,350 downwards.
CTTACACACCAACACCCCCCTATAAAAAACGCAAAACTAAGACGTGCTAAACTTCCTGGAGTTCGGCGAAAGTATGTCAGGCTTCGCGGTAGAGGGAGCTGTTCCTGGTGTACGGTTACCTGGCTACAACCAACCTTCTCTTTTGCGGTGCGAGTCAGCCTCACTCGAGAATTCCAGCATACTCTCCCCTCCTCGAGTACACCCCCCCCCCCCCGTAGCCCCATGATACGACCACGGCCATGCATGACACCATGAACAACCCCCCCACCACCCCCCCCGTCTTCCCTCCCCTTTCCCCCTGTACGGTTATTATATAACAGTCAACCAAAGGCCCGGAGACATAAGAGAACAGTCAGCCAGACCTACCCGGTTCGGCGCATGCCAAGGAACCTACTATTTTTTTGCCCATAGGCTGCCCAACGTATAATATACAGAGCACAATGTCGCTACTGAGCAAAAGGTCGCGATCATTTTTTTCGGCCAAAAATACATTGCGGGAACGGCGTGGAGCGTGAAGCACACGAACACCCCCCCCTCCCCCTCCTGTAAAATAAGGAACAACGATCACACCGCCCCCCCCCCTCAAATGACATAAAAATCAAACAAAAGCATCTCTCCGTTTCGTCAGTCGAAAGTCAGGCTTCACGAAACAGAGCCACCTGTCAGCATCACGTACGTACTTGGCTACAACCGACCTCCTGTTTCTGGAGCAAAGAGTTGCTTAACTCGATAATTCCAGCTACCTCCCCCCCCGCGCATGAGTGCACCCCGCCCCGAGGGTATATGGTCATACGACTACTACGACCATACCAGGTACATGGCATGAGCGGCAAGAGTACAGCCCACCCCACCCCCAGACATACACACACAAACACGCCCTACAAACTTACCCACTCCGGCCTGGAATATAGTAGCGGTTTGGACCCTGGTACTAAAACCAAACAGAGCTTACATTCCCGGACATAAAGTGGAATAGAGATACTTGAAGTATATCTCGACGTTTGGCGGGCTCGTTCTTAAGTCCGGGTTTTCGCGGAAAGGAGCGAAACTGGTGTACTTTTTGCTACAATCAGTTTCTTCTTTGTGGATGTAAGAGTCACCCTACTACGGAATTCCACCATACTCCCTCCCCCCCCTCCCCCCCTGACAGTGTCTAGAAGTGGCCACACCGGAAGACAAACAAATTCCATTCGACGCTGTTATCCTTGGGCAAAAACGTTTGCCCAAAAAAGAAACAGTTCTTGTCGTGTTGGGGTGCAGCTCAGCCTTCATACGACTCGCCGAACGCCTTGCTTCGGCGCTTCGCTCTTCTTGGTCCAAGCAATCAATGTCTGCCCGGTTCGGCAGAACAAAAAAACCAACGTGCTCCATCCCGGCTTTGCGTACTCGCATAGAGATCCGAGGGCCCATGCTCATACGACTCCACGGTCATGCATGACACGAGCTGCCCGTTAACCCCCCCTCTGGTCGGTGAGAACCCGACGTGCTCCGCCCCGGCATTGCAGGGATGCGAGGGTCTATGGTCATACGACTACGGCCATGCACGCACGACATGAGTACCCCCCCCCGCCCTCCCCTTCCTCCCCCCCCTTCCTCGGTGCCAATAGAACACAAAGGCATTTTGTGGGGAGACATTGCAATGAAAATTCGGCCGGATCAAAATCAAGTCGGCATGTCAAGGAACCCCTGCCGTCGGGCGCGCCCAACGTATTATTGAGCGCAGAATCACCACAGGAAAAAAAAAGAAGCCACGATAAATTTGTTGAGAGACGATAACGAGGTGGGGCGTTTGATGCACCAGCCCCCCCTCCCCCCCCCCCCCCCCCCCCTGCATGGTCATACGACTACGGCCATGCATGATGATGAGTACCCCCCCTCCCCCCTCCCCTCGGCACAAAAACTTTTTTTCCCCTTGAGAAAGCCAAGCACAAAAAAGAGGGCTCGCGTTTCGCACTCGCGCGCCTCATTTTAAAACAAAATAATTGAAAAACAGTAATAATAAATAAATTATCTCCGGTTCGGCAGTCGAAAGTCAGGCTTCGCGAAAATAGAGCTACATCTCATACCAGGTTACTTTGCTGCAGCCGAATTTCCTCTCTGCTGACGCGAAAGTCATCCCTCTCGAGAATTCCAGCACACACGCACACCCCCGCCCCCGCCACGAACACGCCGTATTGCCAAAAAATACCAGGTACAGCACTACCTCAAAGCTTGGCGGTCGTAAGTCAAACTTCCCGGTAAATAACTATGCCGGTGCTTGGACACTTCCTCTTTGTGCGCAACAGTAACCTCGCCTGATAACTCCAGCATACCCCCCCCCCCCCCGCCACACACTCCTTCCTCTCCGCTCCCTCCCTCTCCCTCCTTCTCCCCTCCCTTCCCTTCTTCCTCGGTACGGCTACCACAATCAATCTCCCTCGGGACCAGGGAGAGTTGCGAGAAAAACTCAAGCATACTACTCGTACTCGTGGACTGATTCGGCGTCCAGGAACCTGGTATCGTTAGGCTTGATTGACCCGGTGCGCGCATGGGACACATTTGCCGCCGCTGGATACGTCAAGGGGGGAAAACACCCTCAGCAGGGGTGTGTGATAGTGGGCTGAACAAAAAAAAAAACAAGACCCAAAAAAAACAATTGAAAAATAAAAAGGATCGGCTTTTTGGTTGCCGTGTTAATAACCCCTTGTGTGTACGGGGATCATGCGCCAACACCCCCCCCCCCCCCGTGTATAAACATTTTTGAATAGAACTGCTGCTGTGTCTCGAATTCGGTCAGTCGAAAGTCAGGCTTCGCGAAAAAGAGCTACGACGTACGCATCGTTCTACGTCAACAAGACCCACGACAAGAACAAAAGACAAGAACGAAAACAAGAGCAAGAACAAGGGATCAAGAACCAACAACAACAGAAACAGAACAAGAAAACGAGGACGAGAAGCAAGCACCAGGGATCGGGCGAGAATTTCCTCATTTTCTATTCGAGAACAGTAACAAGGACAGGAACGAAACAGGAACAACAAGAACAAGAACAAGAACAGAACAATTACGAAAACAAGAACAAAAACAAAGCGAAACAAGAACGAAAACGAAAAGAAGGCACCAGGAATTGGGCGAGATCCCCCCTATTTTCTACTCAAGAACAAAAACAAGAACAAGGACAAGGGCATAAGAAGAACAAGGGCAAGGACAGGAATAAGAGGCAAGAACAAGGGCCAATTACAAAAAGAAGGCCAAGATCCAGAACGAAATCAAGAACGAAAACAAGGACAAAAACGAAGAAACAAAAAGAGAACGGAGAGAAGGCACGAGGGGTTGGGCGAGACCTCTCTCTATTTCTATCGAACAACGGTAACGAAAACAAGGGAATAAGAAGAACAAGGATAGTGAACAGGAACAGAAACAGGAACAGGAACAAACAGCAAGAGCAAGGACGGGACGCCAGCACGAGGGAGTGGGCGAAACCCCTCTCTATTTTTTCTACTCGAGACGAGCATAATAACAAGGACAAGAGCAAGAAGCGAGCGCCAGGGATTGGGCGAGACCCCCCTCTTTTTCTATTCAACAACAAGAAAAAGAAGCGAGCCCGAGCGCCTGAGCGAGGCCCCCCTCCCTTTCGTTTAAGAACGAGAACAAGAGCAAGAACAAGAACAAGAACAAGAACGAGAACAAGAACAAGAACAAGAACAATATCAAGAACAATATCAAGAACAATATCAAGAACAAAATCAAGAACAAGAACAAAATCAAGAACAAGAAAAGAACAAGAACAAGAGAAGAACAAGAACAACAACAAGCACCAGGACAAAAACGAGAACAAGACCAAGACCAAGACCGAGACCGTGAACAAGAACAATGACAAAAATAGGAACAAGAAAACAAGGACAAGGACAGTAACCGGGGAAAAAACGAAAACAAGACCGAGAACAAGAACAGGAAAGAAAACCAGAACAAGAAGAAAGCAGGAGGGGTCAGGGCGAAACCTCCCCGTCCATATTTTTTCTCTTCGGACACGCCATGGCTCGTGTGTACGTAGTGTGAACTCGGATGACGATTGTTACATCTTGAGGCTCCTCAGCATTCTCGCCACGTTCTCCATAGTGGGACGTTCGCAGCGGTGCGGGGAGAGGCACTCCTCCAGGAACTCGCACACCTGTTATCGTCGTTGACGCACAACGGACGACACGGGTCGGGGGAGGGGTCGGGGGGGGGGGGGGGCGTGCTCGTTGCTGCTCGCCTTATTCATTTGACCATTGAACACGCATCCCCTTCGAGACGGAACACCCTTCATGCTCTCAACAAAGACACGTCCGACATTCGGGGGCTCATTACGTTGTTTTCATTTATCACACTGAAAGCTTTGTGCATATGGGGAAGGGGGGGGGGGGGTATCGCAGCATACGGGGGGCGGGGGGGGGGGGGGGGGGGGGGGGTGTACTCGATAGGAGAGATGTACTCGATCTCATGCACGGCCGTAGTCATATGGGGAAGGGGGGGGGGTATCGCAGCATACGGGGGGGGGGGGGGTGTACTCGATAGGAGAGATGTACTCGATCTCATGCACGGCCGTAGTCGTATGGCCATAGACCCTCGCATCCCTACAATGCCGGGACGGAGCATGTCGGGTTTAAACCGACCAGGCAGACATTGCTTGCACCAAGCGCGAAGCGCCGTGAGGTGTCTGGCGAGTCGCATGAAGGGTGAGCTGCATCCTACTAAGAACCGCTTTTGAGGCGGACTTGCATATGGACGACAGCTTCAATGAGTTGATTTAATTTCCGGTGTAGGCATTTCCAGAGACAGCAATGGGAGCACTATGTAGCTGCCTCTTGGGTGCCTTACCTTGAACACTACGTGATACAATAATTCCCAATTGTGCGAAGTAAAGGTTCTTTGCCTCGCACAAATGATCTAACTCGACAACCAGCTGTGGGCGACCGCCAAAAAAAACAACACAAAAAAAAAACGGTACCCTGGTTGTCTAGCTCACGTAGTGAGCGGCATGTTTTACAGTGTCGTTGCCAACCGACGCCAACCCAACCTATATAAAATAGGGAGGGGGGGGGGGATGGGCCGGAGGGAGGGGTGGAGGGAGGGATGTGTGGGCAGGGGGGGGGGGAGGGGGGGCAGGAGAAGGAGCTGTGGTTGCCCGGGCGGTTGATCACGGCCACTCCGAACAAACTTCGGACAGGTCATCGATGATGTAGATCATTCATGGCAGATGATCTGTATGATCTGTATGATCTGTACGATGTACAGTAGCTCGTGCTGCCGCGTGAGAGCCGCACAATCTGCGCGATCTACTTAGGACAGGTTTCCTTGGTTGGATACGTACACTACAGATCCTCCACAACATATAATAACGACAGGCAAGGATCTAGATGATCTGTAGGTATCCTAGTGTATCATCGTGATTTATCTGTCCGAAGCGTCGAGCCCATCGGAAGGAATGAGCACATTTGACAGCTATTGGCGAACGAGGACCTTTAACAGTCTGGGAGAAGGGATCTTTAGGTTGGTAGGCTGTTCGGATTTTTTGGTTCCTGTTGGGATCAAGGTACGGGCGAAGACCCAACCCAACCCCTGACTCTAACCCTAACCCTGACCCTAACCCTAACCCCAAACCGCAGCCGAAACGGGCCAAAACTCGCCATAAACGCGGCTACGCCGAGTTTGCATCGAACCAAGAAATTTCTCAGATGCGGACGACGATTCCGAAGTGCAGACCGCGCTACGCATTTTTCAAGTGAAAACATCCCTAAAGATCCCTTCTCCCAGACTGCTAAACCTACTCTGGCGAACACGCTGGAAAGCTCTGATCGCTACATATATTACTTTGTACCAAATGGCCGTTTTTCCCGTAATAGTTCACTTTTCTCGTTTGGACGCAGGTCTTTCCTCGTGCTTCCTGCTGCAAGGGCCCAAAGGGGGCCGGTGTGGATAGTACCGTGCAAGCGTTGGCTCCGGCCGGGCTCCGTGGTCCATGCTCTAGATGGTCAAAGTCACAGAACCCAGCGAGCAACTCAGGGGGTGGGGTCCCACTTCCGAAAAGCCTTCCAGGGGCTCGGAAACCTACCCGGATCTTCGTGTTTTGAGCTGCACATATTATCCTACTCCGGAGTATTTTCTTTTCTTGCTGCAACTGCAACTGCAACGAACAACACACAGTAGGGCTGCTCGAGCTCGTGCTACCCACAGCAGTAAAACTACAGTAACAACTGGCGCGCGAGTGCCGCTCGAGTGGAGTGTTGCTGCTCAAGTGCCGCTGGGTCCTTTTAATACTACTGCTGCTTAGTGCTCGTGTGCCCGTGACTGTTTAGCCACGTCGTGCTCGTTTTCATCTCGTGCTCGTCGACTGATCGTTTTTTTGCGATGCAATTATTTCATAGGCCAGGAAACCTGCTCAAGCTCGTGCGCTTGAGTGATGCTCGAGCAGTACGCAGCTGTACAAGAACAGCAACGACAGACGTACAAGTGCTGTTCGAATCGCGTGTTGCTCGAGTGCTGTTGGGTGTTGCTCCTGCTGCTGTACAGCATTATTTTAGTATCTCGGTGCGATTCACCATTTTTCGGATGTTTGTATGTACCTCACGTTGTGTGTAGTAGCCGACCGAGGGTTCATTGCCCTTTGTATACAACTGTTCTTATTAGACGGTGCAATTGGTTGGAAACCTACCCCGCTCTTCGTATTGTTGATTGTTGGCTGCAAAAATATTATTGTTCTGGTCCAGCAGTACAAAGCAGCACAATGCGACCGCCTCCTTGATGATTTCAACAGGAGGACAGAGCAGGCTGAACTTGCTCAATCCCTACTACCTCAATAGACACCCGAACAATGGTACGTTTTTGACACTGCTACTATGAATGCTCTTCAGGACACAGGTGGTCTCTACATGATAGATGCACCTGGTGGCACAGGGAAAACATTCACAGAGCGCACCATCACAGCCCACCCACGTTCTCAGGGAAAACTAGTGCTGTGTGCGGCGTCCACGGGTAATGCAGCCCTGATACTGCCAGGTGGTTTTACCGCCCGTTCCACTTTTAAGTTACCGTTTGGTGATGACGCCGTTGATGGAAGTGTGTGCAACGTCAAAGCCGAGTCTGACCGTGCTAACGTCCTCAGGCGTGCATCGCTCATTATATGGGATGAGGTCGTATGCCCTCCGCTCCGGAGGCCCTCAACTCAACACTCCAAGGCCTTTGCAAGTGTGATCTGCCTTTCGCCGGTAAAACCATTTTATTCAGCGGAGACTGGAGACAAGTTGGTCCTGTCCTCAAGTTTGGTACTTTACTGATGAAATTGTGGAACACGCTTTCCTTTCCTCTAGCCTGTGGCAACATGTCCGACGCTTCCGTCTCACGGCGTCGCTGAGGGACAAAGACGACATCCCTTTCGGGAAAACAGTACTAGCCGTCGGCGAGGGCAGCATGGTGCCCGCCTTGCTGCCGAATGGTACTCCTGCAATCCCTTTGCAACATACCGTCACTAGCGAAGACGGTTTAGAAACAACATGTTCTATCGAAGGAACGACAGGTTTCGAAACCCTCATCCACAGTAAGTGTACACCCAGATCTCTTGGAAGTCAACCACAACACTTACAACGACCGGGGCATTTTAGCTCCCATCAATGACAACATCGACTCGACCACATCAACGATTTCACCCTCAACAGAATTGCAGGGCGGAACCATCAAAGTCTTGCTAAGTACAGGCAAAATAACTTCCGACGACGACAACATGTCAGACGTCGTTTCGTTCGTGTCCAAGTGCCTGGCACACTTCCCCCCCCATGATCTGCACCTAAAGATTGGAGCTTTGGTTTTTTTATTCGAAACATCAACTTCGACAGTAGTGGTCTCGTCAACGGAAAAAAGGAATTTATCAGAGGTATTTCACAACGAGTGATTGACGTCGAGGTAATATCGGAAGAATCTCCAATTAATTGTGAAAATACCGCGCATATGTTTCGAAGTTCAAGTTGGCGCCCGTGGCATTACGTCCCACCCATTCCAATTCCCCGTGCGGTTGTGCTATGCAATGGCTATTTATAAATCCCAAGGACAGACTTTGAAAAGAGTAGGCCTTGATTCAAGAGGCGACGTGTTCTGCCATGGGCAACTGTTATCGCTTTGAGCAGGACCACCTACCTGTAGGGACAACCTCCTATGCCTCGTTAAACCCGAACGTCTTATAGACGGGATCCCCTACGTTCACAACGTCGTCTTCTCAGAGTTCATCGTTGCTGCTACAGGGCATGCTCCCCCAATTTCGACATCAAAATGACGCGCGAGGTCTCTAATAGGAACAAGAGCACGTCAAATGGAGACGACTCAGACGACGACGGTAGCGACAACCACAACTCCAACTCAAGCCAATGCAACAACAGTGTAGTGCCAACAGTCATGCGTATTGGTCCATCGTCAACGAAGTTGGAGATGGCGCTTGCTTGCTGAAATGTATTGCCCGCCATGTCTTCGACAACTAACTCTCTACTGCATTTCATAGTGCGACACCAACTACTTGCTCACATGCCTGAACACATGCATGACGTTGTGCTCGGTTCCGGCGGAAACACATTCCACCAAAAGTTATTACCTCCGGGAGAAACGAAGAGTACATCAAGATTTATGGGTTTCCTCAATCTCAGTACCAAGGCGTTGAACACTACCTTCAGCTCATGCCAGATCCGACCGCATACGCAACACATACCGAAATCGTAGCCGCCAACCAATTGTGGTTGTACAACATCCAAATCCGTATAACATTCATTCGCTTGTCATCCATATCCGATACTACTGCCTCATGCAAACACCTGTGACGTCCTATATAGTACCAGGTAACGAACATTGTTCCACCTTACAGTACAACAACCCTTGATCACTAATCCCCCTATTCACTCACCACTCACTAACTAGCCATATCCATAATTCGTGTTTTCGTAATACTCCAGAAAAATGTTACCTGCGTCTCACTTTTCAACTTGCGACCCACCAGGAATATGTCAAGATATTATGCGAGAGCGTCGACGACTACACGCCTACTCTTCGCGTCTGGCAATGCAAAGTGGGCCATTACTCATTTCAATCTAACATTATATTTTCTCCAGAAAAATGTTACCTGCGTCTCACTTCTCAACTTGCGACACCCCCGGGATTTCACGCCACCCACATCCCGAAGGGGAACCTTGTTACTTTGTACCAAATGTCCGTTTTTTCCGGAATAATTCACTTTTCTCGTTTGGCCGCGGGTCGTTTCTCGTGCTTCCTGCTGCGGGGCCCGCAGGGGGCGGCGTGGACAGTACGGTACAAGCGTTGGCTCCGGCCGGGCTCCGTGGCCCATGCTCTACATGGTCAAAGTCCCGTTACCCAGCAAGCAACTCAGGGGAGGGGGTCCCACTTCCGGAAAGCCATCCAGGGGCTTGAAAACCTACCCGGATCTTCGTATTTTTGTATTTTTGTATTTTTAGCCGCAAAGATTTTGTTTCCCCACTTCTTGCTGCAACTGCAACAACACACAACAGCAGTGCTGCTCAAATTCGTTCTGCTCGACGAGCTCATGCTCGAGCAGTATGCAGCAGTAAAACAACAGCAACAGCAGGCGTGCGAGTGCTGCTCGAGCCAAGTGTAGCTCGAGCGCCGCTGGGTGCTACTGCTGCGGCTGCTGCTGCTGTTGCTGAGTGATCGTGTGCCTGTGATTGCTTGGCCACGCCGTGCTTGTGTTTGTCTCGTTCTCGTTGCGCATGAGCAATCGAGTGATCGTGGTCCCGTGTCCGTTTTTCGCGGTGCGATAGGCCATGCTTGGAAACCTACTCATGCTCGTGCGCTCGAGTGCTGCTCGAGCAGTACGCAGCAGTACAACAACAGCAACAACAGGCGTACGAGTGCTGCTCGAATCGAGTGTTGCTCGAGTGCTGCTGAGTGTTGCTGCTGCTGCTGCTGAGTGCTCGTGTGCTCGTGACCGCATGGCCACAAGACATGACAACATACATGCTGTACCAGGTAGCCAACACGCACATACATACATACGTACCTGGCAGTTGTTTTTTAGTATCTCGGTGCGATTAATCATTTATTTGTCGGCTCTTCGTACCACGTATAGCGTTGCGTTTAAGTATTAATAGTAGCCGAGTGCTCACGGCCCTTTGTACAATGTGCCCAGTCACGCAGTTTGCTTGTCATTCTGCTGCTCCTTTTGTTGCTGCTACTGCTACTACACACAATCGCGGTATAGCTGCCACTACTGCTGTTGCTGGCACAGGTTGCTTTTCTCGCGGCCACCCTTATTTTATTTTTGCACGTGCCACGCGGCTGCTTATCTTGCTGCTCCTGTTTTTGCTACGTAGACATGCTGAAACAAGTACCCAGCTTGTACAGATCCTCCACATCATACAGAAATCCGGCAGATCATACAGATCCTGCAAATCGTACAGACCGCATCTCGGTTAAGGTATGCAGATCATCCAGATCACACAGATTCCACTAAGGTAGATCATGCAGATCCTGCAGATCATACACATCCAACCCGGTAAAGATGTACAGATCACACAGATCCCACTCAAGTACACACGTGTGAAATATCCGCCTCATGCTGACCCATCTGGGCCAAACATGCGCATCCGGGCTAAACATGATGCAAACAAGTGTCAAGTATCCAGATTTTACAGGTCCTCAGAAATCCCGCAGATCATACAGATCCTGCAGATCATGCAGATCCACCGATAAAAATGTGCATATCATACAGATCGTACATACCCCATTCCGGTGAACAGATCATACACATCATACAGATTCGACTCAGGTAGATCATCCAGATCCTGCAGATTATGCAGATCCTGCAAATCGATGACACCCACCGATAAACATGTATGTGCAGATAGATCATGCAGATCGTACAGACCCTATATCTCGCTAAAGACGTGCAGATATGCAGATCGAACAGATCCCACCCCGGTCAAACTGTAGTGATTGTACAGATCACACAGATTCTACTCAGGTACACATCTTAGATTATTATGAAAATTGTAATCAGACACAGACAAATCGGAAAAATGGGAACGAAGCCTAAAATGAGAACCAAGCCGTATCTCCAGAACCATGTGGTGTATCAGATAGCCAAAATGATCCTGCGAAACCCCTTGGCCAGCCCTGTGAGAGGAGCTCGTCAGAACGGTCATGCTCCATCTCGTGCCTTCGGGTGGGCGCAAAAAGCGATATACGCTGGCTCTATTGTGATTTCTCTAGATGCTGGCTACCGCGGCGATGCCGAGGACTTCCAGCCTGAGCGACAGCTCATTCGAAGGCTGTTGTACAGCCCCACAGGACTGCCAACTTTTTTTCTTGGAGTTGTACACAATTGGTTTGCTTTCTAAAAAAAAACGTCCGTTCTCATTTTTTGGTTCGTTCCCATTTTTCAGATTTGTCTGTTAGATCCCTTTCCGGCTAAACATTTGAAACGTCATTGAGATCAACCAGATCCCACCTGGCACAAGAGTGGAAATGATACGGAACAAACATAGCTGTCTCTCCAGGCAAACTTCAGTAGTTAGTTGGAGTGTGTAGACAATCGGTCCTTTGGATCATTCATGCAGATCCTCCACATCATGCACGCAACATGGCGTTCAGATCATCCCACCCCGCACGCAAGTGCAAAAATCAAGACCAAGCAGATCTCACCGCCAGAAAAAGAGTGATACATCTACATTATACAGGCCCTGCAGATCGTACAGATCCTTCAGATAAATAATAATGCGGACCCGCCCACGCAGAGCTATTCATCAGCTAATCACGGCACATGTATGTTCGATTAACATGTGTGTGTAGTTCATGCAGGTCGTGCAGACCCGACCCAGTAAAGGTGTTCATATCATCAAGGATCACATCATCTATCGATGATACAGATCTCACCCAGGCGATAAATACCTGGATGATACAAACCCCGTCAATTTTCTTCTGAGTGCTACGCTTTCCTTTGAATAGTACAGTAGCCCATGTCTCCTTCCAGGTATACGCCAAGACATGCGAGATAATCGAAGACTAGACTATCACTACTAGTACTCTTCGCTTCCAGCAATAAGTCAGTAGCCCATGACTCAGTTCACTCCGAGATCATTTTTACTCAAAAAAGAGGTGCAAGGGTTTTACATGCGTCTCCCTTTTCAACTTGCGACACTCCCCGGATTTCATGCCACCCACATCCCGAAGGGGACCTGTCCTGTGTTAAAACATTCCAGGCTGAGTTCATCTATATATATATATGTCATTTTAAGAAATTCCAGCTAGACACTCGTGCTCAGCGAGGGATGCCACTTACTTACAATCCTGTGTCATGCCTGGCAGCCTTTAACAATAATAGCCTATCAATGCTTAACCCTTTTAGGACTGCAGTCCCATATTGGGGACACACCTCTCAAATTCCAAGTACTTTGTCCCCAAAACGGTACTACTGCGGTCCTAAAAGGGTTAAAAGCCACGAGCATCAGCCAAAACAGGAGCACTTTGACTGACTGTCGCGTACTCTATGTATTACGGGGGGGCATAGTTAATAGGACCAAATATTGTTAGTAAAAATGGTTAAATATATAGTTTTTTTTTTTTTTTTTTAAATCCTCCGGCGGATTGGTAAAAATAAAGCTTAAGCTCACCACACTTCCACGTTCGTGTCGTGTGTCAATTTAGCCCAGTTGGGCACGTTGACCCGACCTGACCCCCGAGAGGAGCAGGTGCGGTGGAGATAGCCACCCGGGAGAGTCTTTTTATGTATACCATAGGTCCTGTTAACTATGGTCCCCCGTAATAGCAGGCCCATAAGAGATGCCAAGAACGGCGTAGCTGTTTTTTTAAGTTATGTGATGTACAATTGATAGGGAGGGCTAATATAGCAGGTACTAGTAGTAGTATTAATATTAGTAGTATTGTAGTAGTTGTAGTAGTAGTAGTAGTAGTAGCAGTAGTAGTAGTAGTAGCAGCAGCAAGCAGCAATAATATTAATTGAAGTAGTAGCAGCAATAGGAGAAGCACAGTAGCGACAACATAGTATTAATAGTAGCAGTAGAACAGTAGCAGTAGTGGTGGTAGCAAGTTAAACAACAACAGTACTCACGAATCGTCTGTGCGGCACCGTTTTCTGCAGCTTCTTCGACCTGAGGAACGCCTCTCGGAACGAGCCGTCGTAGAGGCTCCTCTCCATCACCCGGTGCTGTCCAAACGCAACAGTCCAACCGGCACGAGCACCGCCGATCACCAAGCGAGCAACACTCAGGCGGGGAGGCTAAAGCACTTGTGCCGTTGCAGACAGGGGCAAGGCATTGATGACTGTCACAGGATGGGTGCGGTGATGCGGGCAGCAGTTTTATGCCATTTTTGTTCGTCACCGGGACTAAGGAACTACTTATACCATCTCTGATACAGACAAATCCTCGATATCACAGCTGTTGCTATACCAGGGTATAATTTAAATAAACATACAGATAACAATCCGAACGTCTACTACTGCACAAACAGTAGTAGTACCACCGCTCGCTCTGCCCCGCAATAGAAGGGACCGGTTTCACATTCACATTCATATTCAATCAAAAGGATCTTTAAGTGTCGAGACAAGAGTGGTGTGTACACTACCAGGTATAAAGTAGTATTACAGGGGGCCATAGTTAATAGGACCAAATATTGTTAGTAGAAATGGTTAAATATATAGGTTTTTATGTGTACCACAGGTCCTGTTAACTATGGTCCCCCGTAATAGTAAATACCTCGAACATGAATTCCTCGTTCGGCTTCTTGCGCTCGCGGATGGCCGTCCGCTCGGCTAGCTCGCCCTCGAGGAAGAGGCGCTGTTCGAAGTTTTTTAAAAGAAGAAGAAGTGCACATCACGGCGACGAGCAGAAACCACAGCAACAACAACAACAGCAAAAACAAAAGCGGGAGAAGGAGAGAGTGTTAAGAAATAGCAGAAAACCAAAAACAGCCCACTGGTCGTATTGTCGATAATAGCCAGTAAGTACACTATCATTATCACTTGCTTGCTTACTCGCGAAGACCTGGAAATAAAAATGTTACTCTTATCCCGGCTCTGCCCACTGCGTTTGTTTAGCGGTAGGTTAGTTGGGCGGTCGGTCGGTTGGGTGGTTGATTGGTTTAGGTTCGTTGGTTGGTTAGTCGGTTAGTCGGTTGGTTGGTTGGTTGGTTGGTTGGTTGGTTGGTTGGTTTGTTTTGGTCGGTTGGTTGGTTAGTTGATCGGTTGGTTGGTTGGCTTGTTTTGGTTGGTCGGTTGGTTAGTTGGTTCTTTGATTCGGTTTGATTGGTTGGTCGGTCGCTCGGTTGGTCAGCTGATTGCCTTTGGTTGGCCGGTCGGTTGGTCGAACTGGCTGGCTGGTCGGTTGGTTGGTTTTGGTTGGCGTGCGCAATGTCAAAAATAATACTACCAAATATTGCCATAATCATGGCCCTATATCCAAGATGTAGGACGTAGCAACGACAACACACAGAGTATCATAGATAAAACATTAAAGAAAGTAGACATAGAAGGTAGATAGACTTGGCGTATAGGTTTCCTTCGTACACGGAGATTTCTTCTTTCAGGAATGTTTGGATTGATCAACGTGGAAGCTCATGCTGCACATTGTCGGATGGCAAGCCTAGTATGAACAATAATGGCTCTTTTCGTACTATATTACATACCCGGTACCTGGTACCTGGTACCTGGTACCTGTCGCCCTTCTCACCGGGTGTGCGAACATGTGCGGCGCCCTCAGTTCCGGGCGGATGAAGACCAGGAGGATCAGCACCGCGAAAGAAAACACGTCGCCATCCGGGCCGGACTCCGTGGTGCACAGCAAGTTCTCCAGGGGGGTGTACCCCGCGGTCCCCGTCTTCTCCGGAGTGAGATTCCCGAAGTCTGTATGCAGGGGGGGGGGGGGGAATCGTACACCAGCAGACAGCAAAACGTAATGGGGGTAGGGGGTGGCGTTTTGGGGCGTGAGGGTCACGGTGTGTATGTATACTCGAAAAACAAAAGTGAAGAAAAACAATAACAAAAACATCAGCCGTGAGAGAGAGATCGTTTTTTTTTCCTCTCGAAACTCCTCGTCTCTGCAAGCTTGGCGTCTTAGATACATATGTATATATACCAGGTGCCTGGTATATATATGATATGTGTATATACATATATATATATATATATATATACCAGGTATACATCATACGTGATTCGATCGCATGTATGCTGTCAAGATCTACCTGGTAGACCGTTTAATACCTAGCCAGTGGTTACGATAGGTAGACCGGGTGGGAACGACAGACAATAATTTGCATGATCTGCGGCAGCAGCACATGTCTCCTGGGTTTGACATATCTGCACTATGCAGGTCATTTTCACAGCCTATCACAACAGCGGGCAAGGAACTAGATCATCTATCTGTAGATAGACAGATCATGATCTGCCCGCGAGGAGCAAGGCATACAGCAGTACAAAAAAAAAAAAAAAGTGCACCACCAGGAGTATAACGTATTTTTTATTATTATTTCTCTTGCCATCCGACAATGTGCAGCATGATCTTCAACATCGATCACTCATATCTTTCCCGAAAGAAGAAAACCTCGGAAACAAAAGGAAACCCACGCACCAGTTTATTGTTTCGCTCTCACCGCACGACAGGCCGAAGTCCGCAATCTTAGACTCTAGAGTGCTCTCGGCGGGTCCTCCGATGATGATGATGTTGCCCGCCTTCACGTCTCGGTGCACTTTTCCCTTGCAGTGCATGTGGTACAGTCCGCACGCGGCGCCGAACAAAAGCCTGTACCGAATGGACAAAAAAAAGAAGCGGAAGCAGGCACTTATTACATGCCCGGTACCTACTGCCCCCTCCTCAGCTCCTCAGCCCTCTTGACAGGCAGCGAGAATGATGTCTGTTGGGGGACCGATCCTCGAGTTATTCCAAGCCGATTCGGATCTCGTCCTTCTGTGCTACTTGCCGGCGAGCCTTTGCTCTTTTTCATCTCTGTTTTTTGTTCCGTTCGTTTTGTTTCCTCCTTTATTTATTGCATGCACAGTACGGACGAGCATTGTTGCCGTCGAGCATCTACCTCGAGCGCATCACAGCAAAAGCACAGCCCAATTTTGCCCTGCACAAAGCAGCGAAGCAAGTATACGTGCCGATCAGAGCTCGACAGCGCCATCCAGCGGGCAAAACGTTGGCGCGAGCCTGCGTGCCGCCGAGCATCGAAAAAAGAAACGAAGACATCGGAATCTGCTCGGTCGGCCGGCCTACAAAATGAAAAAATATAATTCGTACTCGTATGAGCTCTTGGCATTTTTGCAACATCACCAGTTTGCCTCCACAATCGTGGGTCGTAGGCCTCTCTGCCCTCTTTACTCTGTTTTCTTCCTCGTGAGCGAGAGGTAACGGGCGGCGGAAGGCGCCCGCGGAGCGAAACGCCGTACATGTGCACAAGTTTTTAAGGATATATCTAGGCTGGGTGATCGATCGGTCGTTCACCCCTACAGCTCAGCAGGTAACACCTTCACATTTGGCGTCGTCGGCACGACACGGGTTCGAATCCCACCTCGAACGTTTCTTTTCGAGAAACACTTGCGCGTGCGTTCCGACAAACCTATCTTCTTGGTTCCCCAGGTGCTGAAGCGAAGCGGGTAGGTCGGCATACGGGCGTATACGGTGCCGACGCCCGAATTATCCCGCCGTTCAGGGGGGGGGTGTCACAAGGATTACTCTAGGCTGGGCAATCGATCGGTCATTTACCGCTACATACAGCCTTTACCGCTACCGCTCAGTAGGTAACTCCTTCGCGTTTATGTACTTCGTATGATAATACTACAGTACTCTAAAAATTGCAATACAGTATGTATCGGGCCTCTCGTAAGAAGCAGACTTTACCGTAGATCCCAACTAGTGGGTAATAGACCATGTATATGTTGGCATTGTACGTATATACGCACGGCGACTGAGAAATGCCACGAAAACACATGATAACCCCCATAGCACCACAGCGCCCGCTATGTGTAGCTGCATCCTGCTCAAAGCTTTGTGCAGGACGTGTGCCGTCAATTTCAACCTTGCACGTGGACCCAGACCAACCCGACCCCAGGCCTGACCCTGACCCTAACCCGAACCCGAACCCGAACCCTTTGGGGGACTCGAGGTCGGCAGGGGCAGTCACGCGGATCCGCTGCGTGTTTTGGTAGCGTTTTCCTCATGAAAACGCCCAGCGGCCGGAATAATCGCGTTGACCAATAAGACTCGCATCTTGAACAGAGTTTTTAATGCAGGATGCAGCTGCACACAGGTCGAGTCATACTACAGTAGCTACCACACCCGACCCTGAACAGTGATAAAATATCGAAAAACAAATCAGAATCGTACTATACCATATGTCAGAGGTCACGACTAGAATGACGCCAACACAAAGCATGTCACCATACAAGAGTCCGTCGGAATCGTGTCGTGAGTCGTGGGGCTTGCCTTATCTTCCGCTGCATCGAAATGCTCACGCTCTCGATGATGTTGTTCATGTCCCCCGAGCCGGCCTCCATCATTATCGGCATGGTGGGGAGCGTGTCGTCCATCGCCACCACCCGGATGATGTTGCGGTGGTTAGCGACCCTTCCGCCACCGAGACAAGGAGGCGCGAAAAGCGAAACAACGTCGGCCGCACACACAGAAACGAACACCGCGCGAAGAGGAAAACAACACGCGCGCGTAGGGGGAGAGGGCGGGGGCGAGGGCGGGGGCGGGGGTGAGGGTGGGGGTGGAGGGCCGGGGGTGGGGTAGGGGAGGGGGAGCGAGAACCGATGAGGCTCCGTGGAAAGTACGGGTCCGAATGTTTCCACCAAATAAATGCACCTTCGCAATAAGCATCTGCGAAAATCCCCCGAGGCCCACTGGCCGCATGCTTTGGGTAGTTGTTCTTTGGCGGTGCCTGGTCCGAGGTATGATCGCGTGGGAGAGGAGGGCCATAAAACACGTACTTCGTACGTACGTCCCTTCCAGCAGGCTACACAAACGGCTCACGCTTCAGCCCTTTTTTTCATTCTGCTGCAAATCATTTCTCACAGTAATTCCAAGTAGTTTGTACCAAAAAATGTGGGAGCAGTTTCTCAAGAGTTGAAAAAAAGAGCAAAAGCACGAGTGAGCGTGTTCAGTACCAGGTACTGTTTCCTGATGTCCAGTGACGTCCTATTACGGGGGACCATAATAAACAGG
The DNA here is from genome assembly GCA_031213475.1 of Nereocystis luetkeana. Classification (NCBI taxonomy): domain Eukaryota; class Phaeophyceae; order Laminariales; family Laminariaceae; genus Nereocystis; species Nereocystis luetkeana. Next base: position 5,140 of record JARUPZ010000842.1, on the reverse strand, counting down.
ACCTGCCGTACACACAAAAACCTATATATTTCGCTATTTACACTAACAATATTTGGTCCTGTTTACTATGGTCCCCCGTAACACAATATGAGCATGAAGTGTATACACGTTCAGCCGGAAGTAGGTGGAGACCCGCACGCGCGTAGCCTGACAAAAAAAGGTACTCTGTACCCCCTCCCTACCGTAGGGCATGGTTTGGCAGCATCTTCATGCGCGGCACTTGACAAAAGAAAGGTACTCTGTACCCCCTCCCTTCCCTAGGGCATGGTGTGGCAGCATCTTCATGCGCGGCACTTGACAAAAAAAAAGGTACTTTGTACCCCCTCCCTACCGTAGGGCATGGTTTGGCAGCCTCCTCACCTTAGGATAGTGTCCATCTCGTTGCGGGCGATAAATCGGGTGCACTTTCCGCCCTCCTGGGGAAGTAGAAAAGGGCAGCAAAGGTAAACAAAAAAACCGGGATGAGGTATCTACTCGTGCGTATCAGAACGAGAACAAAAAAGCTCTTACTTGTATACCTGGTACCACTCTGAACTGAAATGTAGGTAACGTTAGTATATAAATATTCAATATAAACGGCCCTTATATTCTGGGTCAGAGCGGTATATGATACCGTACACATACCAGGTACGTATGCATTTGTTTTTTTCTTGTTGAGTTACCTTGTACCTGCCGCGTACCAACGACAGGACGTTTTTCCCCCGCGGCCGGCGTACAAAAAGAGGAAAAAATACTAATACAAAAATATTAGATATCAAAATAGATCGCCCCGATCATATCAGTACCGGTACGTACAAACATGCGGAGCGTTTGTTGTTGTAAAATAGTACGGGCGTGTATGCACCACTTGGCCGCCGACCCAGCCGCGACAGGAAGGAATGGTTGGTAGATAGTCTACACAAAAATACTTCGATACATCCCATACAGAAAACGCCGAGAAAATTCGCGGCGCGCACGAACGAACGTCCTGGCCCGGCTTCGACAAGCAAACATGGCTGATCTTCCACTCAACCCTGTACCAGGCATCTTCGGTCCGATATTTTTCCCGGGCGGTCCGGGCTAGGGTTAGGGTCAGGGTTATAGGTCGCAACGTTTTGTTAAAAAAGCATTCTGACCGGCGGAGAAAGCTTCCTTGAGCCTTTTAGGAGTGCAGTCCCGATGAGGGGAGAAACCAGTCAAATTCTTAGTAGTTTCTCCCCAAAACGGGACCGGGGTCGTAAAAGGGTTTATGGTCCCTATATATAGTGACTACACTCCCGTTGGTCAGGAGACAATCCATTCGACTCGGAAGTAGAGTAACATTTACGTTTACGGGGGAATGTGTGCAGTAATCAGGACCAAATGCGCTTGGTAAAAATACTGGAATGTATAGGTTTTTATGTGTATGATGGGTCTTGATTACTGTGGTCCCTCTTACTAGTATATATACGGGCAATACATAGGATTTTTGTGTGTGCCGTAGGTCCTATTTAATGTGGTCCCCCGTAATAGTAATCAGGACCAAATGCACTCGGTTAAAGTACTAGGATGTATATACTTTTGTGTGTACAATGTTTCCTGATTACTATTGCCCCTCGTACTATTAAATAGTGTGACAGGGGGCCATAGTAAATATGACCAAATAGTGTTGTTAAAAAGCAAAAATAGCGAATTATATACCTGGTAGGTTTTTGTCTGTACCGTAGGTTCTATTTAATATGGTCCCCCGTAATAGTAATGAGGACCAAATGTGGGTTATTGATATTACGGGGGGCCATAGTTAACAGGACCTATGGTATACATTAAAACCTATATATTTACCCATTTTTACTAACAATACTTGGTCCTATTAACTATGGACCCCCGTGATAGTAAAAATACTGGGATGTCTAGGTTTTTGTGTACTTGATGGGTCCTGATTATTATGGCCCGCCTTAACCCACTTTTAGGACTGCAGTCCCGTTTTGGGGACAAACTACTTGGAATTGTTGTGGTTAGTCCCCGAAACGGGACTGCGGTCCTGCAAGGGCTAATACAAGGGTTATAACTGAGGAAATCGCTGGGGTGTTACTTCGGGTTCAAAACGCAATTTTCGGTGTATACCTACCTACTTCAATAGACCGTGGCAAGTGTTGCATCGGAATGAGCTTTCGTGTGTTTCTCAAATTCAGGTTGCTATGGGTGGGAGTACAGAGCAGCTTCTCGACCGAAGAAAAGCCTCAGAAGGCAAAAGAAGGCGTACCTCCAACGTATATAGCTTGACCCGCTTTTAAACCTTTTTAGTACTGCACTGTACGTGTGCCTATAGTTGACTCTAGTTCCAAGCGTTTCGTTCCCACAGCGGGAGTGCGGCCCTTAAGACCTAAATGGGTTTAACGTCAACTTTGTTCCAATCGTTTGGTCGAAGGTGGGCCAAGTCGTATCCAGCCCTCTGCGGGAGCGTTCGTTGATAAAAACGACAAACAAACGAAAAATAAGGCACACCAGGTACCACCAACGACAAAACAAAAGCCGGCCTGTACATCGTCACCAACGACGAAAACAAAAGGCGTCGCACCAACTACATATAAAAAAATGCGGCATACCAACCAACGCCCGAACACTAACGACATACCAACGGCAAAAAAGAAACTGCGGCGAACTAACGACATACCAAAAAATGCGGCACACCAACGACAAAAATCGACGCGGCATGCCGACGGCTAGAGGGTATTTGGGGTGCTACAATAGCGACAGGAAAAAAGCTGCGGCATACCGGCGACAAAACAAACTGCGGCATACGAACGATAACGGAGACGAGGGCGAGAAAGAAAACGACAACGAGACTCTCACCTCGGTGAGCTCCTTCACCGCGAACGGCCCTAGCTCGTGCCATACCAGGGTAACGCTACCGTACTTTCCGGTGCCGAGCGTCCTCTCCCACCTCAGGTCGCGGTTATTCTTGCGCCTTGAAAGGTCGCACGTTCGCGCCAGATACGTCGCCTGGAGAGCGATGGGAAAGCACCGGATGGCGCGCAGGGCCTCAACCAGGCTGCCCTTGACGACACCAGACTCGTCTCGGGCGGCCCACCTGGCAAAGGCCGCTGAGAACGACGAGGCCTTCTTCCCTTCCGCCTGCCCCCCCCCCCCCCCTCCCCTTCTCTGCCCTCCGCTCCTCCCCTCCCGCCTCCTTCTCCCCCCCATCCCCCCGTTCCTTCTCCTTCTGCGCTTCCTCTTCGTGCTCTTCAAAATTCACTTCCTCGTCCTCAATCTTCCCCTCCTTCTCCTCTTTATCCTCCCCCTCCCCCTCCTCCTCCTCCTCCTCCTCTTCGTCCATGCTCAGTTTCCTCAGAAGGCGTTCCAGCTCAAAACTGCTAGACTCACCATACCCGCCACCGTCATCATGACCATCATCGTCGTCACTCGTGGCTTCCTTTCCCTCTCCTCCCCCCTCCCCTCCCACCGCCTCCTCGTCGGCTACCAGCACTGTCTCCACCACCTCTGCCGCCACCGCTGCCGCCACCGCCGCCGCCGCCGGGACCGGGACCGGGGCTGCCAAGCTTCCGCTGTACTGCGAGCCTGAATCAGCTGGCGAAGGCGGTACCGGCTCTTCGTCAACCATAGAAAGGGTCCGGAAGTTCGCGCGGTGGATGGTCAGGGGCAAAGCTTCGTAATCGGCTGGGCACGGCGGCGGCGGCGGCGGCGGCGGCGGTGGCACCGGCGGCGGCGGTCCAGCCATGGACCGCAGAATTCCACCGCGCTTTCCTTCTTCGAGGGGGAAGCGGGGTCCGATTGCCTCTTTGTGGAAGCCGTAGATGCTGCCGGTGCTTGCCTTGGAGGGCGATGAAAGCAGGTACACGTCTGGTGTCACCGGGCTCGTGCCGATGCTGGAAGGGGAAATGGCGTCGTCGGCATCATCGTCGTCGTCGTCGTTTAAGACCTGCGACAAAGGTATCACACGTCGGACAGATAGGTCACGATCTACAGATCATCGAGACAGATCATGATCTCCCTGCAGATAATCTAGATCATCTCCTACCGTTACGAGATGTTCTTTAGGAGTAGCATACAATAGTACAGATCCCACCCAGGAAACATGTTGCCGAATCGTGCAGGGTACATGGTTCCCCCCCGGCAACACGAGCTAGATCATACTGATCATACAGATCATACATATCAGGAATACGTGCATCTGCCCTGAAATATCTAGTCCATGGAGCGGGAATGAAATGTTCATGATCTGGTAGATGATCCATCCGATTTGTGAAATGTTTAGGTTTCAAGTTCGAACGGAGAGACAGGAAACGACAAGTGAATGCACGAGGCAGCACAATATGTACTATTAATATATATATATATATATATATATATATATATATGAAAACACCTGGTGTGGTCTGTGTTGCTTTCGGTGGTTGACTATGTACGTGATATAGTATATAGCCAACCCTCGGCGGCTTGATTCCGTGCGTACTTGAACCAAAAAGCAGAAAAAAGCAGAAAGAAAGCGTTTATTAGATAAAAAAACACACACACGCACAGACAAAGTGTTTGGTAGAATCCTCCGCAAGCAAACGCATACCGCACGCTACCTATATCATGCTCCACCATTACGAGAAAAATCGTCTCGGGGTCTAGAACTGTACCAGGTAACCTATATCTTACGAAGACTCATCGCAAAATACAAACTGACGAGGCTACGGTAATCGTGGACGCAACCTCTATCGTATAGCAACCTATATTCTCAACGGAGGCCTACACCTCGACTTTGGGGTGCTGCAGTGCTCGACACTAAACGAAATCCGGACGACACAGCTGTCGTATCATATGGGGAAAACGATCGTTTTATTTCGGAATTCGGGGAGACGAAAATAAGAGGAAGTACAATTAAAACAGCTACTACATAGAAAAAACGCATCACGCGCGCCCACCTGCGTCTCCACCTGCAGAAGGCAGGTCTCGACCTCTTCAAGGGAAACCTTAGCCTCATCGGCGCAGCCCCGCTCCTCGGTAGCCGAAGTTGTCGCCCACAACTGATCCTCAAGGCCGCGCACGCTACGGTCCAGCGCGTCACCGACACGTTCGCGGAACCGGGAGCCGAAAAGCGTGTTAGCCTTGGCCTTCCCGACGACCTTGTCAGCCCCCGCGCGGCGCTTGATCTTGGGCGCAATTGTGGGGACCC
>JARUPZ010000841.1:0-28135 GCA_031213475.1 Nereocystis luetkeana | reverse complement strand
TGTCATCATAAATTGTTAATATATACCTGGTAGTTTTTTTAATGTATACCACAGGTCCTAGTAACTATGCTCCCCCGTAGTAGTCTTCTGCGCTGCATATCGTATAGAGGCCGGTGCTGAAACATGAGTCTGGTTATACATACCAGGTACACACTGCTGTCCACCGTCTGTCTCTCCTCGGGCGTAATACTCGATGACATTCCCCCGGCCTATTTGTTTCCTGCCTCCACCACCTCACTTCCTCGACCTGTAGTTCTGTGTGTGTTTGCTGTGCGTGAACACGTACATGTATTGGTTTTGTCTCGTCGTGTGTTTGTGTGTTGGGAATTTTCACCGTATAGCTTGCTTGGTGTATGTGTTGGCTGTTTCTCATTGTGCACTCATTTTGTAGTCACGGACGTGTGTACCTGGCACATGTGCATGTGTTTGTTGTGTCTCATTGCTTGTGTTCACCATACACCCGCATGCATCGGCTGCGTCTCGCTGTGTATCATCTACAGCGGTAATACCACACACCTCCATGTATTGGTTGCGTCTCGTTGTACACGCTGGGGTCGCCTGATGATGAATATTAACGGGCGGCCGCACAACAGTAAAACAGGACCTACGGTACACGCAAAACCTATGTATTTGCCCAATTTTACCAACCATATTTGGTCCCATTTACTGCGATCCCCGTAAATAGTACCAGGTATGTCTCAATGGTGTCGCTCACCATAATATGTACACCTGCATACATGCATACTCACCATAATACGTACACCTGCATACATGCATACTCACCATATATGTACACCTGCATACATGCATACATACATGTACCGGTTCGGTATCCCCACATCCAGGCGGGGATCGGCAAACCCTACCCTCGGTCACGGCAGCCAGCACAGGGGCCTGGCCAGCGTAGCCACCGCTGCCGCCGCCGCCGCTAGGGACGGAGGTCGGGGCTGGAACGCGATGGACCTTAGAGCTGCCAAGGTGCGGTTTCGGACCGGTTCGGGGTTCGCGCAAGGGTGGCCACCGACTTTCGGAAGGTTTTTTCCCAGATCGGGAAGGTTTTTTTCAATCAAAATACCGAAAAAGAAGTGTGTTGTGTGTATTTTTTCTTTTTTTTTTCGGGAGAACAAAAGGCTGGTCTTTCCGGCAGCCCTCGTCCGGAAAATCTAGCGTTGTTCGGCTTATTGTAGCCGCCCTTGATGAGGCGTTTTACGATAGAGGTTTCCCGTGTACGTCCCCCCTTATAGCCCTTTAGGACTGCGGTCCCATTTTGGGGACAAACCACTCAGATTTCAAGTAGTTTGTCCCCAAAACGGAACTGCGGCTCTAAAAGGGTTTCACATTAACGCGGGAATCGAACAGACTGTGGTGGTGACCGTGGTTATCTGTTGGTCCTTGTTTCGAATCCGCGGATCGAGATTTTTTCTGCAGGCTCTGCTGATGTTCCACGGGAGGTATTAATAGGTTAAAATTGACACCACCCCTGTCCACACTTATTTATCAAGTTTTCGTGTACCGTTCGAACCCGGTTCGTTTCTTCCACCTTGGTCGGTCCTGTCTTTGACCGTCATCGAAGTGCGGTTTACTCCGAGGATGTAGGCACCTGAGTCTAAATGTTATTTCTCCCGACTCACAGTAGTTTGTGGGGTTTGAACACACGAAAACCCCTCATAGTCTCCCCAGCTTGGCTCAGTACACGAGTCACCCTACCCGTCTGGGCGTTGGGCCCTGTCTGTTCGCGTGTTCTATCAGTCGGCCAGCACCGGTCCGTGCGGTATCCACTTGGTAGTCCGCAAGCGCGATCAACCAAACAGTGCCCGCTGCTGCAGTCGAAGTAAGCTACCTGGTTACGTACTACTGATCAAACGTACTCCGCCAAAGAATGTGAACCACAATGCCTAATTCTCTCTACAACAACAAACGCAGATTATTCCAATATCGGTTCCCGATCTATCATAATCTTTTCCGTTATGATGCTACACGCGCATATCGTACGCAGACAATATATGAATACGGCCGAGGCTACGATCGTACGTGTACGTACGCATCATGCCAACAAAGTAGAGCACGAGTTACAGCAGCACGCACCCATCGTTTCGAACTGGCGCCCGGTGAGGACGCCGTTGTGGGTCAGAAGTTCGTTTTTCTTCCTTTTTTTTTCTCCCCCCCGAAATGTGAAACCTGGTACATCCCTCAATCGTACGTAGAACGCCTCCCTTAACCCCTTTAGGACCGCAGTCCCGTTTTGGGGACAAACTACATGAAATTTGAGTGGTTTGTCCCCAAAACGGGACTGCGGTCCTAAAGGGGCTAACGTTTCTGTCAATAGGACAGAACGAGGCCTGGAAAAACGGTCGCACCCCGACGCTGTTGGTACGGCACTGCTGCTGTGGAAATAAAAGTATTGCAGTGGTACGGAGGAAGAGGCTGTCGCCTACCACGACTGAAACAGCGTTTTTGAAGAATAAAGCATCGCTTCGTATATACTCCGGCTGGGAATATAAGGCCCTCTAATATAGTGCCGGTATGAGCCGGTATAATGCCGGTATAGTGTCGGTGTGCGCCGGTATGAGCCGGTATAGTACCGGTATAATGCCGGTGTGAGCCGGTATAATGCCGGTATGAGCTGGAATAGTGCGGTATAGTGCTGGTGTGCGCCGGTATGCGCCGGTATGAGCCGATATAATGACGGTATAATGCCGGTGTGAGCCGGTATGAGCCGGAATAGTGCCGGGATAGTGCTGGTACGAGCCGGTATAGTGCCGGTGTGCGCCGGTATGAGCCGGTATAGTGCCGGTATGAGCCGGTATAGAGCCGGTATGAGCCGGTATGAGCCAGCAGTAGTCAGTCTATAGTGCCGGTATGTATGCGCCAACCAGCAACACCGGCACCATCGTATCGGCAACCGGCACCATCGTATTATTTTGGTTACTACTCCGCACGCTGCAGCCACTTTCAAAAGCCTAGAGCGGCAACTCGTACTGTATTGCAACAATCTTGGGCAGCGATTTCTCACGGCGAGGAGACCCTCCCCCCCCCCCCCCCCTCCCCCCTCCCGCCTCCTCCGCGAGTCTTCAGAAACCAGAAACATTTCACGTGACCCGAAAGTGATACATGCCCCTTCCACGGATACAAAAAGTACCTACGAAGACACAAGAACGTGAGGCGGGCGGACTTATTGGATTTCGCACGAAAAGAAAATTGTCGAATACAATATAATTGATATAAATAGTTGCCTGATAAGAACATGAGGCCCCCGAAAAAGAGAAAGTTTACAGGCCCACAAACACAAAAAGATAACAAGATGCACATTTTTGAGGTCGCTAAGAAGATTGGATTGAGCTTGGTAGGCCGCTTTATACGATAAATACCTACGAACGTGATGAGAACGTAGGGATCACCTTCTGGAGGTCGTTCACGATATTGGATTGATCTTATCAGGCCCACGAAGGAACACAAGGATCACTCTGTTGGAGGTATGATAGCTACTGCTGTTGGGACACCGGATTTAAGAATCCACGCCTAGCGGCGAGCGTTGCACCAAAACCCCAACATCAGTGCATAATGGCTGTGCTCATCTTCGTTGGGAGGGTGGTGTCGCAGTAAGGTCATAATATCGCTTTGCTCTAATTGGCGTTTTTTACTTGCGGGGCCATATACCCCTCTATCCCCCATCGTAGCTGAATGGCCTCCCACGAACCTGCTGTTGTTTTTCACGCAGGAAATCGAGGCGACGAAGAGCGGGCTGAGCTTGGCCAAGGAGCAGCTGCAGAGGGTTGAGGACAAGCTCAAGAGCGCTGTCAAGTAGGTCGCTGTTTTTGTTCAGGTAGGGTAGGGTAGGGTGAGGGCTTCTTTGTAAACTGTATTACAGGGTTTTGGTTTGCTGTTTGTTGCGACACGTGTTTGTTTGCTGTTGTTCCGTTTGGCGTCGTTTTGTTGCCTGTTCAGCCGGAACAGACATCGGGGAAGCGGGAGCGTCCTGGGCAGGCGGGAGGCGAAAGCTGCAACAGCCCTTTTTTTGTCAAGAACGTTGTTTTCCTTTTTTCTTGTTTTTTTCTTCTAGTTCTGTGGTTTCTCGTTGTTGCTCATCGCTGTTTCGTAGGCCGTTGATTATCGCTGTCTTTACTGTCGTTGGTTTCATGTTGGTGTTTATTCATTTCGTTGGTTGTTGTCGTTGGCTATCTGTTTTGTAGACCGTTTATCGCTCTCTCTTATATGTGTTTCTCGTTGTTGTTTTTCGTATTTTCTTATCGTCTCTCTTCACGCCGTTTCTTGTCGCTGTTTCTTGCCGGTATTTTCGCACCAGGGTTCTATTCACTTTCGTTTTCATCCTCTAACGATTTTTTTTCATATACATGTGCCGAAAAATATAATTCCTGAAAAAAAACCAAACAGGGAAGCAGAGAACAGGCAGGCCGGAGCGTCCGCCGCAGGCCAGCGGCAAAAGCTGCAGCAGCTGCAACAGCAGCAGCAGCAGCAGCGGCAGCAGCTGCTGCAGAAGCAGCAGTCCGGCTCCTTCTCCAAAGGCCTGCCCGGTGGAGGTGCTACGCTGCCAAAGGCTACGATCGAACGCAGGCTCGGCAGCAGTGTACCCGGACCCAAGATGGTGAGAAATGGAGTTTGTAGAGATGAAAGGGGGGGGGGGGGTTGTACTCACTAACATGCATAGCCGCAGTCGTGTGACCATAGACCCTCGCATCCCTACAATGCCGGGACGGAGCACGTCGGGCTTTCATGGGGGGAAGGAGGGGGGGGGGGGTTGATAAAGGACTATTACGGGGGCCATAGTAAATAGGACCTACGTTACACACAAAACCCTATATATTTAACTATTTTTAGTGACAATAATTGGTCCTATTTACTATGGCCCACCGTAGTATGAGCGAACGCAAGTGTGATGAGCTTTACAAGTTTTATTTTCACCAATAAAAAGAGTACGAAAAATTGCAATAGTACTACAGTTACAGTATTACGGGGGACCATAGCTAATAGGACCTGTGGTGGACATAAAAACTTATATATTTAACCATTTTTACCAACAATACTTGGCCCTATTAACTATGGTCCCCCGTAATAGTGTGTTGTCCATGCGGTAGAACTTACCGGGATAATGGTAAAAGTGCTTGTCGAAACGAACTGACTTTTTATTTTCGTTCATTCGTTCGTTCGTTCGTTCGTCGCTTGCGATTTTTCGTGTCTGTTTTTGCAGGTGGTGGAGCATCGCGAGCAGCTGGCGGAGGCTCGTCTTCGGTTCGTGGGTGCCGTCAAGGCCAACTACCAGAACAACTTCCGGAAGGGCTGGCTCAGCGACTCGGGCCTGCGGGTGCTTCAGGTGTGTGTGTGTGGGGGGGGGGGGGGGGGGCGGGGCGGGGCGTACTCATTTTGTTGCTCGTGCCTTAGTCATTCAGCCATTGACCATGCATCCCTCTCGAGACGTAGCACCGTTCCTACTTCTACTAGAGACACCTCCAGCATTTGGGTGTTCCTTACGTTGTTTCCATATCGTACTCATTGCTATACGCGGGGTCGAGACTGCTGCTGATGCTGATGCTGATGCTGCTGATGCTGATGCTGCTGCTGTTGCTGCTGATGCTGCTGCTGATGCTGCTGCTGAAGCTGATGCTGATGCTGCTGTGGAGTAATGGGTGCAGCAGGGGGAAACAGTAGGAGGTATTGGGTAGCATACACGTATTAACACCTTGGCACGATGGCTTCGATGCAGTAGTAGGTGCAGTGGTACGGCAGGAAGTTCGATATGCAGTAGTCGGTGCAGTACGTGCGAACAGTAAGGGAGTGCACGTCGATAGGTGCGGCGGACCCTTGGCAGTACGTACAGTAGGCCAAGACAGCCGATTAATACTCGTAAGCGGTAGTAGATGCCTGTGCACCCTGCACGTGATTGTTCAGGTGGCGACTCGATACGTACTGCTTTTGTATTGCGCATACGTTGTACAGTGGTGGGTGCAAGTAGGTTTGTAGCGAAACCTTGGCGTTACCGTTCCCTATCCCCTCGTTTCCTGCTCTCAATGTACTCCCTCCCCCCCTCCCCCCCCCCTCCCATCTAATTACAGTACCCATTATTATGGATATCCTCTGTTCCCCTCCGCGCTCTTTTTTGGGTTCTTGTTGCCCCCCATCCCCTTATGAGAGGGGAACGCCGATGTCCAGCTTGGCGTTACTGTCCCCTATCCCCTTGTTTCCTGTCCCCTGTCCCCTTGTTTCCTGTCCCCCATCCCCTTATTCCCCCGTCCAACTACACTATCCATAATGTAGCAGGGGTGTCGAATACGGCGATACGTGTGTACGTATCACATTTGCTCACGCGGTACGTTTTCGTGCCCCATCCCCGGTATAAAAACGCCTCCATGCATAGTGGAAACCCCACATCTATTTTGATATCGGAGAGCAGCCAGCATCACACAGCAGCTTTTGCACCAGCTCGCACCAGTTTCCCATAGCAGCAGCAGTAGTAGTTTTTTTTTGTTTTTTGTTTTTTTTTTCTCATCCCATTCATTATCTTCGCACATCTTCTTCTCTCTCCTTCCCACTCGTAACTCAGATCCGGGGCCACATAGCAGGCTCTTCTCCCCCCTTCCCTCTACGGTGCGTGCCTTCATTTTTATCGCGAGAAAAAATCAGCCCCTTCTTCCCTTGTCGACTCGCATCGAATTGTGCCTACCCACGCTGCAAGGCGCTCTCAGCAATTGAATCCTTTTTTATTTTTTTTATTTTTGCAAATAAATTCAAAGTCCGACCCACCTGGGGCTCGAACCCAGGACTCAAACAAGTAGAATTCGAGTTTAACCGCTTGAACCACCGGGGCGACCGGTATATAGGGATACACAGCTCACACTTCAACTCGCAGGCCACCCTGATGGCTGAAAGGACCCGTTCTACGATAGAGGTAGCGCATTTCCGCTAACATGTTTGTGGATGACGGGTCTCCTTAACCCAAACTCGTCGGAATGCCATTCTTGTTTCGAAAATTGACGTTTTTGTATACTTGGGCCATGGGGATTATTTATCGGGATTCAATTTGGGTTTTGCTGGAGTCAGCTTTCGGGTAAGTTGTGGAGCTCCTCAAGTGAGGAGCCTCTGAAATCTCAGTGCGAACCCTCTATCGCAGAACGGCTCAAAGGGGGACTTCCGCGTCCTGGTTGTCTCTCGGGCGATCGACTTCACGGTCAAACCACTATTGACACCGGAGGAAACAGGCGTTCGCGAGTCACCTTTAAATCCCATGCCAAAATCGACAGGGCACGACGCGCCCTCGTTCGTCAAACAGTGCAAGACGACGCGCCCAGAAGAGTTTCATTCCAGGCACCCTTTAAAATTTAATTGCACTTTTTCGCGCTCCTACGTATATATCCGAGTTTTTTTTTCTTGTGGAAACCCGGGGATGTTTATGGATCATCCCCGGGGGTACTTTCATCAATCCTCCCCCAGGTTTTGCCGTCTCTGCCGCACGTACCAACAACCCAATAGCCGGGGGTGTTTGTGGATCATCCCCGGGGGTATTTTCATCAACATTCCCCCTGGTTTTGCCGTCTCTGCCGCATGTACCAACAACCCGATAGCCGGCTTTGCGTGATATGCGCGCCTAGTTCGTATTGCCTGAATCGCCGTGGTATTCGACGTCCCTGTTGCTGATTTATAGTACCTGGTGGTAAGTTTTTCCCTACCGCTGTGCGCCTTCTCCTGTCTCGTTTTTTTTTCATTTTTCTTTTTTTTCTTTTTTTTCTTTCGTCCCGTTGTAGGGTAACGCCGATGTCCAGCTTGACGACGGCCACCTTCCCCTTGAGGAGTGGACGCGTCTTCGGGAGTCGTTCACCATACCCGCGTACCAGCTCAACATGGCCTCCGCGCTCAGGTAAATGCCGTGTGTAAGGAGGGGGGGTGGAGGTGAGGGGTAGGGGGGGGGGGGGGCTCATTTTTTGCTCGCCTTAGTCATTTCCACCATGAACCATTGATCACGTATCCCTTCCGAGACGGAGCACCGTTCCTACTCAAGAGACAGGGGGAAGGGAGTTTGAAGAGATGGGGGGGAGGGGGGCGGGAGGCGGATGTGGGGGGCGAGGGGGGGGGGGAGGGGACAGGTGGGTACTCGTTATCATGCATGGCCGTAGAGGTATCACCATAGAGACCCTCGCACCCCTGTACAATGCCGGGACGGACGGAGCACGTCGGATTTCCACCGACCAGGTGGGCATTGCTTGCACCAAAGCGCGAAGCGAAGCGTGAGGTGTTTAGCGAGTCGCATGAAGGGTGTTCTGCATCCTGCTAGGGGGGGGGGTGGGGTCTCGAAAGGGATGCGTGGTCAATGGCCAAATTACTAGGGCAAGCAACAAATGAGTACGCCCCCCTCCCCCCCCCCCCCCCCCCCCGCTTCCCGTGTTCTGGATTTTTTTTTTTTTTTTTTTTTGTGTGAAAGGTACGTGCCTTTCGTTGGGCAGGTGGTGGGCGGCTGGATCTTCAAGAAGCTGGCTTTCGTGTTCGAGCTGGCCTCCAACTTCATCGCCGCCCACGAGGACATCGCCATCCTTGAACTCCTACCAGAAGGTGCGGGAACGCTGGCTGCTGTACGAGTACGTACGTACGTATTCGTTTTTTTCTTTCCTTTTCTTCTTTTTCAACGACATCCGAAACATATCGCCGATCGACGATTCTCCATTTAATTGTCCATTTAATTGTTTGTTTTGGATGCAAACTTTTTTTTTTTGTTCAGGGGTTGAGGCCCACGTGACGATATGGCTATAGGTGGACGGGTAGATCATCTACAGATCGATGATCTACACATAGATCAGATGGCTCATCTACGGATACACTATACACAGATATATCATCTACGGATAGATCATCTACGGATAGATCATCTACGGATAGATCATCTACAGGTAGATCATCTACAGATATCTCATCTAGTTCCTCATCTGCCGTTGGGAGAGGTTGCCCAGGATCTATCTGTACAGCACAGTACAATACGGATAGACCATGTAGATCCCACCCCGAACAAGTGCAATAGTAGGCTCTGCCTTGGATGATTTAGATGAAGTGGGAATCGTCGGTCTGTGCCAGTTGTGATCAAGTGTGGATCGTCGCCCCCCCCCCCTCCCCCCTTGTGGTCTGCGGTACCCTGGAGTTGGATTCCGTGAGCGCGAATCCTACCGTGTCAACTGCCGAGAGCGCGTCTGTAGCAGGCATAGCGTATAGCGTGGGTAGAAGAGGGAAGGAGGGGTTGAAGTCTTCTCGCGGCAGTATTGAAGGCACGCACTGCAAGCGGGGAAGGGGGGGGGGGGAGCGAAATAGTGTACGCGGGTGGAAACTAGATGCAAATATGTTGGGTACGTAGCTCAGCTGAGAAACCTCGTCAGTGGGAGAATAGGTGGACCTATGTAAGCCTTGTTTCACTGGTTGTGTGTGTGTGTGTGTGTTTTTTTTTTCCAAGTTTTCCCAAGTTTTCCCAAATTTCTGAAAACAAAAGTCAAGACCTTTTTCTTTCTTTTTCACCAGCAACCACCTTCGGCGGAAACTACAGCAGTAGGTGCACCCCCTCCCTCCCTCCCTCCCTCCAACGAAACGCCTCCACCACAGGGGATGCGGCGGATCAGCTTGCAAGGGAGAATTTGAAGCAGCTCGACGATGCTTCTGGCACTCTCGGGCAGCAGCTGCCGGCCTTTCCGGAGGTGGCACGGTCTCTCAAGACGCAGGCGAGAAAAGCCAAAAAGGAAAAAAAAAATCCTGTGAAAAGCAGATACATACGTACGACGTACTCGTACGGCAGAGGAAAAGATAAAAAGAAAACATATACCTGGTATATATATAACATAATGGTGTTAGGGCCGGGCCGGATGCTATCGAAGAGACACGACAAAACGGGAAAAAAAAACGAAGTAAATTTAGCGAAACGCAGAGGTGAAGATCAAGTGAATTTTATTGGTGGAATTACTTTTTTGGGGGGGGGAAGGCTTGATTAGAGATCCCGATACACCCCCGTTTTCATGTTTTTTGTTTTGTTTTTTGAAGTCCCAGAGCACTTGCTGTTTGCGAAATTTATATCACATAAACAAAATATCTGTTACCCGGGGGGCGAAAAGGAACATAGGAGGGGCTCGGAGCGTTGGGAGGAGGTTCCGATAGAGTTTCTGCGACCGGTGGGTTGGCAAGCGCACGATGGCGGAGGTGGCGCATGTGGCTGTCCACCCGGCTTGTCTGCGAACGGCGCGAGTATCTATGTGGAGGGTATTTCCAAGGGGTGCCCTCGCAAGAAACCGGGGGATCAGGAAGTGGCTGTATGTTTTTTTTGGAGGGAGCGGGTTTGGACCACGAGAACCGCCTGCTGTGGAGGGTGCCTCACGTGTTCGAGTTGTGTCTCTCGGTCCACCATCACTATTGATCGCATGCTGCAACGTTTCGAGTCATTCTGAAAGTTTGCACTGCATAGCAAATTAAACTTCCCTTTTATTCTTTTTTTTCTTTCTTTTCCCCCCTTTTTTTATTCGTTCTTTTTTCTTTCTCGTTAGCACTCAATCCTGCTTCTTTTTTTTTACGAAAACACGAAAGTATGTTTTTTTTTTTTTTTTTTTTCTGTCGTTAGGAACCGGCCCTCTAGATAAGGTGAACTGAAAAAAAAACGAATCCCTCGTCACAGGTCCGTTCGTTTTTGTTGTTGACGTTGTTGTCGTTGTTGTTGTTCTTGTTCTTGTTCTTGTTCTTGTTATTCTTGTTGTTCTTGTTGTATTGGGGCTCTGAGCACGTTGTTATAGTTAGTTGTCTGCGCGGTCTGTTAATCCCTTTTAGGACCGCAGTCCCGTTATGGGGACAAACCACTCAAATCCCAAGCAGGTTGTCCCCAAAACGGGACTGCGGTCCCAAAAGAGTCAAGACGCAGGCGAGAAAATGAGCGAACAACAAGGAAAGCAAGCGAAAAACACTCCGCCCCGTCGGGTGAATGTAACCAACGTTTTTGAGCGTTCATGTCAATACGATAGTGTGCTTACGTTTTTCGGACGTAGTTGCATGGCAAAATGATCGTTTACGGTATCCACGATGCGGGCACACGAGGGGTACTGCCAAGAGGCATTGCCAGCGTTGTCGTGAAACATGCTATTACGGGGGACCATGGTTAATAGGACCAAATATTGTCAGTAAAAATGGTTAAATATATACCAAGGTTTTTATGTATACCATAGGTCCTGTTAACTATGGCCCCGTAATATTGTGTTCCTTTTAACCCTTTTAGGACCGCAGTCCCGCTATTGGGGGCTGACCAGTCAAACTCTGAGTAGTTTGTCCCCAAAACGGGACTGCGGTCTTAAAATGGTCAAGGCGGTGGTGTTGGCGGTGCTGGTGTCCTAAGAACAGGGCCGGTCCCGGGGCTGGTGTTGGCGGCCATGGGTGGCTGTTGCTGTCATTTGCGAGAAATCACCAACAGCAGCTCCGATGGCCGTCTCTAGGAGTTGCCTTCCCGGTTGTCCATAACGTACTCTCAAGTAATGAAGGCCCTATTTCGGGGGACCGTGGTAAATAGGACCTACGGTAGACACAAAAACCTATATGTTTCCCTTTTTTCACTATCAATATTTGGTCCTATTTACTATGCCCCCCCCCCCCCCCCCCGTTAATAGTCGCGTGCCCGGTAAGCGACCCCAGGTAACTCGGTAAGCATTTTTTTGCTTGGAGTGTTTGCATCAGTGAGAGGCGCTTGCTGGAAAGGTGACTGACTGACTAATAATAGATTTGCTCAAGGGCGATTGTGATTGGCTAAGACACGTTTTTTCGATCGCTCACCCCCCTTTTTTTTCTGCTCTACCTTTTTTTTTTTTTTGTGTTTTTGTTGTACAGGTCGCTGCGAGGTTCCTGCTGGCGAAGCACAGGGAGTTCGTAGAGGAGCTGTACCTCGACGGTTTCATTAACGAAAAGGTACATACACGTGGGCCGTACTGACTTAAAAAATGACTTTGGATGTCTTTTTTTTTTTTTTTCAAGAATCGAGAGCAGTGGTTGCGCCTGGGGCGGTTTTACTCAATAAAAAGGTGCATTCCTTTTTTTTTGTGCCCATGTTGTGTTATACATGGTAGCCCATATCCTGATGGTCATTTTGAATTTCGAACTTTGGTTGGTGGGCCATAAGCGAGGGAAGTTTCTGTAACTCGGCGGTTTTGTCACCGACAAGGTGCGCTTTGGATTGTACCTGGTGTTGTACTGGTAGGTGGTCAGCGAGAGCAATCAATGGCTTAAGGTCGACGGTTTCACCAAATCCGCAAGATGCGCGCACGCGTGCGTGCCAAAATGTTCGGAACGGCATCCAACGTGCGGGCGAATTTAACTTTGAACGGGCTTGGAGTAGGATGGTTTGGCAACGAGCAACACAGACCGATGGTCACACACGCCACCACGCCTACTTGCAGACCAGACTGTACGTACACTGGTACCACACGTAAAAGTAATGAAGTCTGCGCTACCAATTGACCCGACAGAAGTATATAGGTATGGGCCTTACGGTATTCGATTCTCAAGCCCGAGTAGCAGTTACGTGTCGTGTTGCTTGGCAGCCTTAGTGTAGCTTCCATATTCAATCCGAACCCCCCCCCCCCCTGTTCCCCCCCCCCTCCCTACCCTTCACCCTCCTTTCTTGCCTCTCTTAACCCCTCCCCGTCGCCCTTTCCTCCATCGCTTTCCCTCGCCCGCTCCCCCCCCCCCCGCCACCTCCCCCCCCCCCTCCCCTCTCCCCCGCGCGCCGCTTATCGCCACGACCAACATCACTACCCCCGCCGTAATCACACCGACACCAACGCCAACACCGCCACAAAAGGAGAGAGAGACTATCTTGCACGTGAACGTGGAGTTCAAAATCAAGCTGGACGACCACCCGTACGCCGAGCACCTCCCTCCCCGCTCGGTCATGCTCGCCAAGGTAGTACTTTTTATACACAAGAGGGTCGGTGTACTGGAACCGGCGCGTGTGTTTCGTCCATTATTACGGGGGACCATAGTTAAGGGGACCGAATATTCTTGGTAAAAAATGGTGAAATATGTAGGTTTTGTG
The DNA here is from genome assembly GCA_031213475.1 of Nereocystis luetkeana. NCBI lineage: Eukaryota > Phaeophyceae > Laminariales > Laminariaceae > Nereocystis > Nereocystis luetkeana. The sequence goes on along the minus strand of JARUPZ010000841.1, from coordinate 15,093 downwards.
TGTACCATAGGTCCTGTTAACTATGGTCCCCCGTAATAGTACCAATAGGTTGTGGCTGTTCTCGGGCTTGTGTTTGTGCTTGTGCTGGTGTTTTGTTTTGTTTTTTTATTTTTTATTTTGGAATTGTTGCTGTTTTTTCGTTCGTGTTCGAGCGTTCTGGAGTTCGTCGAAGAAGTTGCCCCTGCGACCGTTCTTCCTCTTCCTGTTGCACTTGCTACTGTTTTATTCGTGTTGTTAGGGCTGGACACTTGCCTTGGCTCAAGTCAGCAGCGAACATACTGTCGTAAAAAACCATCAACTTTCTGGATTGCAGCAGAGTAGACTCCCCCCCCTCTCTCTCACATCTCCGGAAACGCGGTTGGTCCCGGGGGTTTCCGTACTATAATATGGCATGGTTCTTGGGAGTACGCGCGATATAATGTACCGGCGAATACACTGGCCAGGTCAACCAGTAAGATTTGTTTCTGCCAGTAGATTAACACTGCCAGTACACAATGGGCTACAGTAGTGCCCAGTCCTATTACGGGGGACCATAGTTAATAGGACCAAAGGTACACATAAAAAACTATATATTTAACCATTTTTACTTACCATATTTGGTCCTGTTAACTATGGTCCCCCGTATATATTTTTTTCTTTTCTTTTTTTCGTGTTCGCCCGTTTTCTTATCTCGCCCGTTTTCCCCCCGTCAGGTTCCCTTCCTGAAGCCGTTGTCGGAGGAGCAGCTGGCCCAGGTGGTCGACGACGATGCCTTCTGCCAGGAGGAGCTCCACGGCTCCAACGTCGTCCTCCTTCGACAGGTCATAAAACCCTTTTGAGAGACCGCACGTGTCGTCGATTCGGTACTTGACGATCTGGATTTTTTACGATCTGGATTTTTTCAAGGCAGATCTATTACGGGGGGCCATAGTTAATAGGACCTGTGGTATACATAAAAATCTACAGATTTGACCATTTTTACCAACAATTTTTTGTCCTATTAACTATGGTCCCCCGTAATAGTGCTCCCGATGTTGCGTGTTCTATGTTTCACGTTGTCGGGTGCTGCATTCTTTTCCGGGTTGGGTGTGTGTTTATAACAAGATGGATCCTGCTCGGCTCCTTATAACGGGGCTTGTGATCTATCTGATCTGTCTGTAGATGGTCTATCTGATCTATCTGTACATGGGATATCTGATATCTCTCTAGATGATCTATCTGTAGATGATATACCAGGTATCTGATATATATCTGTAGATGATATATCTGATCTATCTGTAGATGGATATCTGATCTATATGTAGATGATCTATCTGTACATGATATATCTGTAGCTGATCTGTCTTATGTGAGAAACAGAACATGCGTCAACATTTCTCGGCATTCCTTCAGTAATTCTGTACATTCCTTATCGTTTTTGTAAAAATCTCTAAAACCCTGCTTCCTATTGCCATGTATTTCTACGTAATGGTGTTTTTTTTAGTTTTTTTTTGTGTATGTTTGTAGATATGATGCTGTTTTTGTGTACAGAGAGCGAACGCATCAAGGAATCGGGGCGTAACTAGGAGGCGCTAGCGGCTGGTATGGCGAATTTCTTTTCCGGCTACATCCATTTGACAATTTCTAGACAAATTTGCAACACAAATTTATCTACACACATTACGTTTTACAAAACACGAAACGCTTCATGTACAAAGCGACACACCTTTAGAATCATCCAAGATTTTCAAACATTTATTGCGGGGGACCATAGTTAATAGGACCAACCATTGTTGGTAAAAATACCGAAATATATGGGGTTTTGTGTGTAACGTAAGTTCTACCATGGTATTCAATACGGTCCCCCGTAATAGTAACATTTACAAACGTTCACGAGCTCAACATTTTCGAGCGTTTCTTATCATTCCTACGCTCTAGTAATAGCTGTGCATACACACCTGGTACAATACACGAACATTGCTGTAACCTAAACAGTTTTAGGAATGCTCGTTTTCCTCATATTTTATATTCGTCAACGCAAAGTGCACGCGTGAAGCACTCTGGAGACACACGGGGGGGGTATAGCGGCTGGTTCTACCGCATACTTTTATCTATCGAATACCTAAAAACCCCCGTTAAACATCACTTTTCTGAACACAACTTGTACAGACGTAAATAGGTGTTCACGCACGAAAGGGAACCCACCAGGTAACACTTCGCGGACATTCTGGACGCGGTACACAGAACAGGCAGCACACAGAAGCACCAGTTACGCTTGTAAAGACTTCTGAAAGGCTTTTATTTTTTCATCGTAACATTCTACAGACAGGAGTATTCCTGCAAGCAGTATTCATTAGCGCGTGCTGACTGTCAAATATTTCAAAGTACGTATGAAGTACCTGGTACATTTTTTGCTGACTGAAAAAAAATCAAAATACGCATGAAGTACATTTTATGCTGACTGTATCTATTTCAAAATACGTCGTGTGAAGTACATTTTATGCTGACTGTAAATATTTCAAAATACGTACCTGGTATGAAGTACCTGGTACAATTTTATGCCGACTGTAAATATTTCAAAGTACGTATGAAGTACACTACATTTATTTATTTATATTTTTTCCATCATACATAAATATTTATTTTTTTTCGGGTTGCCGCAGAGCGAACGCGTGAAGCACTCGGGGCACAACAAGGGGGCTAGCGGCTGGTACTACATCGTTCGCGGATCAGTGCAGATGGTCACCGTCTCCCAACAAGACCGCGACTCGAGCAACAACAGCAACAACAACAACAACGACGGTAACGACGACGCGACGGCGCCAGGCCCGGGGGGGGCCATCAACGCCAGCGGTGAGTGAGACTTACGTGCCACACCACCGAGTATACAGGCTTTGCATTTGTGGGAAGGCGTGTTTGATTTAATGTTGTTGTGGTGGTGGTAGTCGTTGTTGGTTCGGTGGTGTCGGGGGTGGTGTCGGTGGTGGTGGTGGTGGTGGTGGCGGTGGTGTTTTTGTTTATCGTAGGGATGCGAAGGTCTATGATATGCTCATACGACTACGGTGAAGGGTGTAATCGAGATTATGCGTGGCCGTGGTCGTATGACCATATCATAGACCTTCGCCTCCCTACGATACCGCGACGGAGCACGTCGGGGTTTTTTACCGACCAGGCACGATCCTAGCATGCACCGAGCGCGAAGCGAAGCCTGAGGCGTTCGGCAAGTCGCATGCATGTAGGGTGGCCTGCATCCTACTAAGAGCCGCTTGTGAGGTGGACTTTCTTGCATATGGATGACAGGAACATCTTCATTGAGGTGTTTTTTTTTTCCCGGTGCGGCCGCTTCTAGAGACAGCACCGCTGTGGGTACTGTGTAACTGCGTCGTGGGTGTCTCACCATACACCCTACCAGCACTTGACACGATGCAGTTCTAAACCCCGCACAAAATAAATCTCGAACATGACCGGCAAAAAAGAAATACGTTGTTGAAAAACCGGCAAAAATAAAAAATATAGGGTACCCCGTTGTCGAACGGCATGTTTTACAGCGTCGTTTCCAACCGACGCCAACCCAACCTATTAATAATATACCTGGTACCTAGTAAAAGGGAGGGGTAGGGGGGCGGGGGCACGATGGCGTCGTCCCCGGGTGTTTGCAGTCGTTTCGTATCTGGTATTTGATAATTCGAAATGACGGGTTTTTGCGTTGTTGGGAAGGCGTGTTCGTTTCGATAATATGGTGGTGGTGGTGGCGGTGGTGGCGGTGGCGGCTGTATATTTGTTGTACGAATAATCGGGTTTTCGTAGGTGGGAAGGCGTGTTTGGTTTTATTTTGCGATGGTGTGGTGGTGGTGGTGGCTGTTTGTGCTGTGTTGGAGGTATCTGGTACGAAGAAAGGGGTTTGCCTTCGAGGCGTGTATGGTTTTATAATGTGGTGGTGGTATTTGTGTTTGTGGAGGTAGTGGTGGTGGTTTTGGTGGTGGTGGCAGCGCTGGAAGGGTCGCGGGACGGGGGGTCGATCGCGTTGATGTTGGTGTTGGTCCGGGTGGTGGTGGCGGTGGTGTTGTTGTATTTGATGTTGCGGTCGTTGTTGAGATTGTTGCTATTCAAATATGTTGCTGCTCGTGAGTTATGTGTCGATAGGCTGCTGCTTATCGTACGACCGACCACTCTGCCCCCGAGTATGAATACCGCTTCGATGAACCATCAATTTTCAGAACCATAGCAAATAGGACCAAAATTGTTAGTAAAAATAGCGAAATATTTAGGGTTTCGTGTCTACAGTAGGTCCTATATAATATGGTCCCCCATAATAGCCCTTGCCATGACGGGACGGAGCGATACTACAGGAGTCACCTGGTACCTGGTACATGCTACCTTTAAATTCACCATGTTTTTTTTTGTTTTAGTGTTTGTCATGTCTTGTGATTGCGTTGCGGCTGAATCGAAATATCCAAAAACCAGGAGGAGCCGACGCTGGAGCCGGAGGCGCCAGCTCCAGCGGAGGCGTGAAGGTCAGGGAGCACTCTCTTCACGCCGGTGCTGTCTTCGGCATGACGGACATGATGCTGGGCATGCCCTTCCGCGCCACGTACACGACGACCTCTTTCGTTCACCTATTTTTCTTCGATAGGAGGTGAGTGGGAACGACGGACTCCCCCCCCCCCCCGCCTGCCCCTCCCTCCCCCTCCTCCTGTACCCGGGTGCTCCGTCTCGAAAGGGATGCGTGGTCAATGGTCAAATGACTAAGGCCAGCGACAAATGAGTACACCTCCCCGCCCCCTCCACCGCTCCCGCTCCCCCTCCCCCCCCCCCTCTCTATTTCTGGTTCTTTTGCAGCAATGTTCTCGATGTTTTGGTCATTTTGTTCGTTTTGGAGATTTGGAGATGTTGATGAGCTGCATGTATTTAATGTTTTTGTTTTAGTTAGACCGCAGGTACGTTCGTATCACAAGTGGTGAGAGGGTTCAAGGTTACCGCCCGAAATCGTTTTTTTCTTTGGCGGTTCCGAATATATATATATATATCTCTATATATATTATGTATTATATATATATGTTAACCCTAAAAACCCCCTGCCAACCCGCTTCCGTTTTTTTTTTTTCTTTTGTCAAATTTTCCTCCAGATATTGTGTTTTTAGCTTTGGCTATTTGGATCTGAATGAACAAACAAAAGTAAAATCGGGCGGCAAGAGAAATATGAAAAAACAAAGAAAGTTGTGAACAGCTCGACAGGGGGCTCATAAAACGCTCGAAGCCAATTTTCAGGGTCGATTTCGTGCGGTAAAAAGTGTAAAAAGTGGCCTTTGACTCCCAGTTACTTGAATTTTCAGTAAATTGTCATTTTTTGACCCCCTACACGGTGAGTTCTCCAAAAAAATTGCGCGAAACGTTGGACAGATGGAATTTGCGCGAAACGTTGGTTCGTTCATGGGAACAAAAAATGAAAAAAAATGAAAAAAAAAAGCAAAATTGTTTCTTCATACGGAAACGCCTGACCATTTGTTTGGAGGCTTGTGGTCCGCGTAGACACAATTTCGCCGTCAGCGCCAGCCCTTGACCCTTAACTAAGGAGGCGGCCTATGCCACCCTCTTCCGCTGTTATGAGACTTGACGTGTCACGCATTCGCGGTTGAACCAGCCTGTAGCCCTCCCCCCCCGCCCCCCCCCCCCCCGCTTTCATCCTCCCCTCCCCATGCAAAATGAGTACACCCCTCCCCCCCACCCTCTGTCTTCCTTTCTTTTTGGTTTCCTATGTGTCAGGGCATTATGATATCGGCTTATGCCTCGACGTGCTCACGTCCAACCCAAGACACTACTACCACTTTCACTGCAATTTTCCGAGAAGGTTCTCGGAATCTCTCGGAATCCAAGTTGTTATAAAAACCGTTTCTTCTCGAATTTTCTCAGATTTTTCCCATTTTCTCCCCCCGGATTTTCCTCGGAATCTTATTCTTCTTCCCCCCCCCCCCCCCCTCCCCCTTCTCCGCTTCCACCTTCTCCCCGTCGCGCGCACAGCGCGTTCATGGGCGAGTGTAGTCGGAGCGATGAGCTGAACCGGGCGTTGTGGAGAACTGTCGGCGTTTCCGTCCTGAGGAAGTTCTACGGCTTCCACTGCCTGAGGCTCCAGGAGCTGCAGAAGATGGTGCAAAGCGCAGAATTCGTGGATGTCGTCCAGGATGGCGTTGGCGAGGACACTACCCAGATCGAGTACAAGGTGGGTCGGTGGTGGGGGTGGGGGGTGGGGGGCGGGGGTGGGGGTGTTCTTGGCTGGCGTTGTTGTTGGTGGTGTTTGTGGTATTGGTGTATCGGAGTGGGGGAGGGGGTGTGTGTATGTGTTGGTGCTAACGGTGTGGTTCTGGATGTCGCTGGCGAGGGCGCCCCCTGGATTGAGTACAAGGGAGTCGGGGAGCGGGCGGGAGCGGGGGGGGGGGGGGGGGGGGGGAGGATGCAGTGTGTACTCGATAGGAGAGATGTACTCGATCTCATGCATGGCCGCAGTCGTATGACCGTAGACCTTCGCATCCCTATATACACTGCCGGGACGGAGCATGTCATCGGGTGGTGGGCTGAGGACGACCGAGGGCATGGCCGTGAGGTGGTGGTTGCGGTGGTAAGGTAGGGGGGTGGCGGTTGTGGTCGTGGTAGTGGTGGTGGTTGTTCTGCTATCGTTGCGGTTCGAGGTGGTCAAGGCGAGGACTTCGCCCCTACCGAGTAGAAGAGGCAGTGGGTTGGTGGCAAGCGCTGGAGGTCTGGGTGTTTGGGAGGGAACGCGGTGTTGGGGCTGGTGTTGGTGGTGGTTTTGGTGGTGGTGGTGATGGTGATGGTGGTGGTGGTGGTGGTGGTGATGGTGGTGGTGGTGGTGGTGGTGGTGGTGGGTTCTTAGCTGTTGTTTTCGTCTCTTTTTGGTTGTTCTTGTTGCAGTTGTCTTTGTTGCGCAGGAAAAAAATGCCTCCCTCTCACACACCACGCACTCTTCTGACTTTTTTTTTTTTTTTTTCCAGTAGTGGGGGTGCTTGTGCTTGGCGGTGGTGCCGACATTGCTGGTGCTACTGTTGACAAGGCGCCCCCCCCCCCCCCCCCTCCCCTCACACCTCCTTGTTCCTTCTTAGTCTGACCCTCCTCTCTCCGCCCCCCCCCTCCCCCTCCCCTCTCTCTCTACTCGGCCTCCCGGTTCGCCCTCTTCACTCCTTTTACCAACCCGCCTTCCAAGGTGGAAGAGATCCGGGCGAAGGCGGCTTCTCGTGTCAACAAGGGGAGCATCCCCAGCAGCTACAGGTGAGCAAAGCCCCTGGAATGGAAACTGATGCGTACGGACGGTGTCCTACTTCAAGGCGTGTTTTTGTGATGGTGCAGTAGTCGCCCGCCTACGCTAGGTGAACAGGTTGTGTGCCTCGAGTGGATGCACCAGGGTAGGCCTGGGCACTTTTCACTGCGTTGGCCTTGGTTGGCCGAAAGATTCTTCCGCACATTCATCAAACCCCTGCTCTCTCGGTATATGCATGCTGTTTGATGTTGTTTTGTTGTTGCAGTCGCGGTGTGCTTCTGGGATGGTTCCGAGAATGTTCCTCGTTTTTTTTGCAGCAGCGGGTATGGTTCCAGGAACTCTGCGCTTTTTGTTGTTTCGGTCACGGTGCCAGTTTTGCTGTTGTGCTCGTGGTCGCTTTGGTGCTGGGTACGGGTCCAGGAGGTCCCCGCGTTTTGCTAGGGGGACCCATCGTATGTACCCCCCCCCCCCCCCCCCCCCCCCCCCCCCCCCCCCGATATCCTTGCCCTCCAACCCCTGCCCCAACCGCCACCCCCAATCGCGAACTCCCCCCCCCCCTCCTCCTCTTCCTTTGGCATGTTTTGCAAATGCAGAACAACCCAGACTAACGCGCGCCCCCCAACCCCTCCCCCTTGTGTACTTGCCAAATCCCCCACACCCCTGCGAGACCCCCCCCCCCCCCTCCCTACATATATATGTATAGGTTGAGTTGGCATAGGTTGGCAAAACCACTGTGGATCATGCCGCTCACTTCTTACATCCCCCATACATATCTACCATTGAGTACCCCCCCCCCCCCTCCCCGCCGCATGAGATCGAGTACATATCTCCTATCGAGTACCCCCCCCCCCCCCCCCCCCCCCCCCCCGGCCTCTCTTCTCACCCCAACCCCTTCCTCCCCATCCCATCTCAGCCCTACACCACCCCACCCGACCACCCCACCCAACCCAACCCCTTCTCCCCATAAATCGGTCCCTGCTGTAAGCAGCAGCATGCCGGAGCTGAGCAACCCTAACGCTGGGGGGGGGGCTGGTTCGGCCTCTCCCCCGTCCGGCGTTAGTGGGGCCGGGATCGGGGGCGGTATGCTGTATCCCTCCGCCGGGAGCGTGGGCAGCGTGGGGAGCGGCGCGGCCGGTGTTGGTGGTGCTGGCGCTGGCGGGGACGATGGTCGGATCCACATACACAAGGCGAGTGCGTTGTGCGCCTCTCGGTTATACTATTACGGGGGGCCATAGTTAATAGGACCAACTATTGTTAGTAAAAATGGTTAAATATATATATTTTATGTATGCCATAGGCCCTATTAACAATGGTCCCCCGTAATAAGAATATTACGGGGGACCATACCACTCTGTCCCATGATATTAGCACCTTTTGTACGCTAGTTGTTAAATAAAACGGTGCTTATATTTCGGGACAGAATGGTAGTAAGTAGGTCCAACTAGTTTTCGTAAAGATAGGAAAAAATTGATAACAGGCCCGAGCCCGCGCCAGCCGTCTGTAGTCTGGCCACGGAGGGACGCGCCGTTATTTTTCCCTGTTTTTACGATAAATAGTTGGTCTTATTTACTTTTGATATGTTCCTCCGTAATAGTATACTATCATGGTCATGGTATCTGGGTGATTTTTTCTACAAGTAGGAGGTGTCGTGATGTCAAGATGTACGAGTACAGTGGGTCAATACTCGTAGGTTGATCGTGGTTCGCAATGGGCCACAGAGATCACTAGCTACATCAACTATTCAATTTCTCTTGTTCCGCAGGTTACTAATAATGTAACGGGGGGCCATAGTAAATAGGACCTACGGGGTACACAAACACCTACCACGTTTACCTATATTTACTATTAATAACAATACGTGGTCCTGTTTACTATGGTCACGCTACGTCAATAATTTGAGCTCTCTTGTCCCGCTGTTTCAAAAAATGCTGTGGAGGGTCTGCGTAGTGGTAGTCGGGAGACAGCCCTTTCACCCATTATGTTGGTAGAGTACCTTGCGATGGACCCGAAACTGCTGACAGGTACCGATCCAACCCGGGAAAACTGCTGTTGGTCGTCATTTAGATCACCTACGGGAGAGGTTGTGCAGGATCTTGCATACCATTAACGGGCGGAGGGCATAGTAAATGGGACCAAATACTGTCAGAAAAAATAGGAAAAATATATAGGTTTTTGGGTGTACCTTAGGTCCTATTTACCATGGCCCCCCGTAATATGTAGTGGTATAGATCCGCCCCGGGGGGAAACATGTGATGCTGTAGATCACGTGGGCTTGCTTTGTCATCTGGGTCACGATCCGGACTCCTCTGGTGCACGCTACTCTAGTATCAGATCGAAGCTTTGAAGCGTGTCCGACGGTCGATCGTGGAACGCTTTGTTCTAGCGATGGTTTGACTATTTTTGTGTCTGTTCGTTCTGACGGTGTCGGATCGTGCGGTTTCACATGTGACGGTTTCGTTTCGTTTCGTTTCGTTTTTTTTTTTTTTTTTTCTGTTCTTTTTCGATGCGGCGTTTTTTGCTTTTCTTCGTTGTTTGTTGTTTTGTTTACTGTAGCACGGCCGTGGGTAGTGGTTCAGGAGACGATGCGCGGTTGGACGAGTGTTTCGTTTCCGACGGTTTCATTTCTGACGGTGTCGTTTCTTACTGTTTCACTTCTGACGGTTTCGTTTCCGACGGTTTCATTTCTGACTGTTTCGTTGCTGGCGGTTTCACCTCTGACGGTTTTGTTCCTGACGTGTTCTTTCCTGACAATCTCGTTTCCGACGGCTTCGTTTCTGACTGTTTCATTTCTGACGGGTTTTTTTCCTGGCCTGATCATTTTTCTGACGATCTCGCTTCTGACGGTTTCGTTGCCGACCGGTTCATTTCTGACGGTTTCGTTTCGTTTCGTGTCGTGTCGTGCCGTTTCGTTTTGGTCCATCCGACGGAACAGCTGAAGGGCAACGAGCGCGGGTCGTCCCTGGCGAAGACCCTGAGCAACATGGGTCTGTACAACATGGACAGCATCACCAACGAGACGCTGGCGGAAGCGGCGACGGTGCTTACTCCCCACTCCAGCTCTTCGCAGACGCTCAAGGTACGGTAGGTGGTGCAGTGTTGAGCGTTGGGAGTATACAGAGAAAGACTCGGATCGTCCTATTACGGGGGACCATAGTGAATAGGACCAAATATGGTTGGTGAAAATGGTTGAATATATATATATATATGTATATAGGTTTTTATGTATGCCATACCTGGTAGGTCCCATTAGCTGTGGTCCCCCGTCATAGGGCTCCAGTACCTTAGCGTGACCGGAGACTCTTTGGTTTGAGAGTTTATATGTGAGATGAGATCCACAACAACAGCAACGACAGAAGGAGTGGATGGTGGTGGTGGTGGTGTTTGTGGCCTGTTCGGTGGCAGTGGTGGTCGTTTTCGTGGTGGTGGTGGTGGCCTTGGTGTTGGTGGCCTTGGTGTTGGTGGCCTTGGTATGGCATGTGGAGAATGGTGATGGTGGGACGGGGCGGGGGGGGGGCGGGGGGGGGGGCGGGGCGGAGGGGGCATGATACTCGTCTGCTGTTCGTATTGAGTCATTTGAGCATTGACCCCATACCCCTTTCGAGACGGACGGAGCATCGTTCCCACCCCTGGTATGGACACTTCCGACAGGTTTTGGCGCTCATCACGCTATTCCCATGTAGTTCGCATGGAAACGTTTTGCTATTAGGGGGGGGGTTATAGTAAATAGGACCTACGGTACACACAAAAACCTACCAGGTATATATTTAGGTATTTTTACTATTAATAGCAACATTTGGTTCTGTTTACTGTGGTCCCCCGTAGCAGTCTTATTTATCCTCCTTCGGCAACCGCCTTCGGGGTGGTTTGGCCCCAGAACGGGACTGCGGTTCTGAAATGGTTGATGCTTTTTTTTTTTCTCTTCTTTTGACTTTTCGTTTTTTCGTCCGTGTTTACGTTCCGTTTCGTTTGCTGTTATTTTTTGTACTGTTTTGTTCGTTCGTTTGATTATTTTTTATTTATCCTCCAGCTAATTGGAAAAAAAATAAAGCTCAAGCTCACCGCGCTTCCACGATCCAGTTTCGTGTCGTCTGTCACTTGTTCGTTTGTTTGCTCGTTTGCTTGCTTGTTTCGGTACGTGAGAGGCGCATGACGTATCAAAAGTGAAATATCGATTGGTTGACTCTATACAACACATATCACACCTCTTTCTGTACGTTGACTCACAAACTATTGTACGCACCAGGTATATTTCTCTTACCCTTCCCTTCCCGTTACGTTCGTTTTCCTTTTCCCTTTTCTTTCGTGCTTTTTCGCCAACTGCTCCACCCCCTCCCCCCCCCCCCCGGAAAGGTGGTGGACGTGGAGACCAGGCGGTTGGTTCTCCTGGTGAAGGGGCAGCTGCTGCCTCGGCCCCCTACCAACTCCCATCCCGGGGTCGAGATGCACACGGCCCCGTGCCTGCTGACGGATGTGTCGGGACGGCTGGTGTTCACGAAGGACACCAAGATGTTCCTCATCCCTCTCAGCATCGTTGAGAGATCGAGGTGCCTTGCACTCGTATCTGATAGAGTTTTTTTTTTTGGTGTCATCGTGCCTTCCGGAGCTTTGTGCTTTACCATACCGTATTTTACCGTATGGTAGCGTGTGATACCGTACCGGGTACCGTGTCGAGGTGGTACCGTGTAATATTGTGCCGTACCATACGTACGATATCGTGCCGCACCATGCTATGTACCTGGTATTAAGGGTACTATACCGTTACCATATTTCGTTGTGCTGTACCATGCCGTATTGAGCCGTATCGTATCGTACCATATTGTCCCGAACCATACCGTAGTGTATGGTACCATACCATATTGCACCGGTTGTCTATTACGGGGGACCATATTTAATAGGACCTATGGTACACATAAAAACCTGTATGTTGACCTTATTTTTACTATTATACCAATATTTGGTCCTATTTACTATGGTCCCCCGTAATAGAAGTTGAGGTGTGTGCTGTCCTTTTGTGTTGCTTTGCCGCAGCGTTGGTTAGCGTATCGAACGTACTTTCTTGCCATGTCGTACTTTGTCGTGCCATGCCATTGCACCATATACCGTACCGCCATATTGTAGCGTGCGGTACTGCTGTACCACACCGTATCGTGTGAAACCTTTGTGATGGATGTTACCATTGTGTTCAATGTGCCACGCTCCTGGTATACCGTATGAAAGTAGTTTACCGTATCGTCGTAACTTTCAGTTCCATACCATGGCGCAGGCACGGCTTCTCGTAACATACCATACCCACACCGAATCGTACCCCACCATACCATACTATATCATCCCGTATCATACTACCGCACCATTCCATTACATACCATACCGTACCATACATATACCGTACCATATCCACACCGTATTGTACCGTACCATTATATACCATCCCGTACCATACTAAACAATACCGTCCCACGCCATACCATACATATACCATACCATACCATATCCACACAGTGTTGCACCATTCCATACTATACTCTACCATCCCGTACCATACGGTACAATAGCATACCACGCCCTACCGCTGCATGCCAAATCACACCATACCATACCATCCCGTACGATGCTATACAACACCACAAGACACCACACCATACCATACCATACCATACACACCCCTCGCCCTTCCCATCACGTCTGACCGCAAGAGGAATTGTTGTTGGTGCTTGTACGTACAAGGTTTTGTTTCATTCCCTATTGGCATGCTCGGTACCGATGCGCGCCATTGCCCCCTCCCCCCCGTCCCCCATATGGCCTCCTTGCAAAGGTCTTCCTTCACGGCAAGGAGGACTCGCGTGGACAAGGCCAACCATCGTGAAGACACCATCAAGGTGTGTTTTCTTGTTTCGTTGTAACGTTCTTCTTGTTTCTAAACCCTTTTACCACAGCCCCGTTTTGGGGGACAAACCACTATAATTCTAGGTAATTTTCCCCCAAAACGGGACTGCGGTCCTAAAAGGGGGACTAAGTCGTCAAAACCAAAGATGGTGCGTGCAGATAAGGGGGATTCCAGGTATACAGCAGTACCTGGTATTTTGTCTGGGGTATTTCGCGAGTTCCGATCACTATTAATAAGCCCCCCATAGTTGGACAATAGCGATAAGTATCTGTTACTGGAGAGGGGAGACGCGTTTTTTTTTTTGTTCAAGTGTGCATCGTTTGTTTTGTTTTTTTTCATGTCGTTTTATTTTGTTTCAGTTTTTTTATTTAATTCGTTTGCTTGCTTGTTTGCTTGTTTGCTTGTTTGCTTGTTTGCTTGTTTGCTTGATTGTTTTTGTTTGTTTACTTGTTTTTGTTTTGCTTTTCTTTCGCATGAAGGGACTGTTTCTCGCTTTGTCTGCGCGAGTACTTCACGCGTGTAAATACGTGTTGTATGTATGGCTTGTACACACGTCGAAAGTACCAGGTTAAAGTTAAACCCTTCGAAGAACCGGCCGACGTCGTAACTGCTTAGCGTGATTCATGGTACGCACCACAGGAATATAACTGGGCCTGCGCTGCACGACAGCCCCCCTTGATCTCGATCGATCGAACGCTTGGCATGATGGTGTGCGATGTTCATAATACAGTTGACATGATGTACCCCTTGCTTGCTTGTTCTGCTGTTGTCGCCCGTGACCGTCTCGCGTGATTTGTATTTTTTGTACCATTTATATAATGTGTATGATTTGTATGATTTGTATGATTTGTATAATCCGTATGATCCGTGTGATTTTCTTCTCTATGATACGCATGATTTTTATGGTTTTCTTTTTCTCCATGATTTGTACGCTTCGTGTGATGTTCTGTACAATGTGCGTGATTTGTATGATTTGTACGGCATGATCTGTATGATTTGTGTGACTTCTTTCGGGATTTTCTGTGATTTTCTTCTGCATGATTTGTATGATTTGTGTGATTTCTTCTGCACAATTTGTATGATTTGTATGAACCAGGATCTGCACCACCACCGTCTCCCCGGGACTAAGCAAGTGCTCACCGATGAGCTCGACAAGACCACGCAGGACGCGCTCGGGACAGGCGGCAGGACGGACCTCGGAGCACGCCAGGCGCTCACCCGCAAGCACAGGCGAGTAAAGTACATACTGGTACACGGCTTATTTCTGGTTCTTCCGATTTTTTTGGGACTTTTTTTTTCTTCGTTCTCGTGTTGTTGGTGTGTGTTGTTGTTGTGGTTTGTTTTTGTCTTGTTTTGGTGTTTTCTCTTTGGTTGATTCGGTTAGACTGCGTCGTGTTTTGTGCGGGCGTTTCTTTTGTTCCAGTACTTTTTTTTTGTTCTTTGAATTATCAAGATTTTGTTTCTGACTGCGATCGAATTAAATACAGTTTGTTTGGTACTTCTTTTTTCTTCACCTATTTTCAGCTGACTTACTCTTTTTCGTTTCCCTTTCTTTGCGTTTTTTTTTTTTTTTTCTGTTTTTTTTTTTTTTTTCTTGTCGCCAGTGAGATGGCAAAGCGGGCGAGCGAGAAAAGCTTCTTCGGCGCGGACAGCGGTGACGGAGGAGGCGTGTCGGCTGAGGGGGATGGGGACGGCGCAGGAGGGGAGGGGGAAGCGGGAGCGGAGGAGGTGGGATGCTAGACGGATCCGCCTCGGGGTCGGGGGAAGCGGGCGGGGGCGGGAGTGGGGGGCGAGGGGTTGGTCCCCCGAAAGTCTTTCGTCATGAAGCGCGGCTGGGGTTCGATGAAGATGGTGGAGGTGAGCGAGGGACGACAGCGGGGGTGGGAAGAGAGTGGGGGGTGGGAAGGGAGTGGGGGGTGGAGCGGGGGCGCGGATGGGGGGCAGAAGCCTGGGTCGACATTTACTTGTGCTACGTGGGGGTGTC
>JARUPZ010000840.1:25000-28144 GCA_031213475.1 Nereocystis luetkeana | reverse complement strand
ATCTAATCATCTTCGATCCCCTAACTTTCGTTCTTGATTAATGAAAACATCCTTGGTAAATGCTTTCGCAGTAGTTCGTCTTCCATAAATCCAAGAATTTCACCTCTGACAATTGAATACGAATACCCCCAACCGTTCCTGTTAATCATTACCACAACGTGCAAACCAACAAAATAGACCGTCGTGGCCCTATCTCATTATTCCATGCTAATGTATCCAACGGCCTAAGCCTGCTTTGAACACTCTAATTTTTTCACAGTAAACGACGGGCGCGAAACGGCCAACAAGCTAATGTCAGACGCACGCTACCCGAGAATGGAGCGGCCGAAAACCGGACAAACGGCCCTAATGAAAGAGCCCCGCCGGACGGCCGCGCCACAAATCCAACTACGAGCTTTTTAACTGCAGCAACTTTAATATACGCTATTGGAGCTGGAATTACCGCGGCTGCTGGCACCAGACTTGCCCTCCAATTGATCCTCGATGATGGATTTAAATTGCTCTCATTCCAATTGCCAGACTTATATAAGCCCGGCATTGTTATTTATTGTCACTACCTCCCTGTGTCAGGATTGGGTAATTTACGCGCCTGCTGCCTTCCTTGGATGTGGTAGCCGTTTCTCAGGCTCCCTCTCCGGAATCGAACCCCAATTCCCCGTTACCCGTTAAAGCCATGGTAGGCCAATACCCTACCATCCAAAGCTGATAGGGCAGAAACTTGAATGAAACGTCGGCGCCGAAGCGTGCGATCCGCAAGTGATTATGATTCACCACAAAACCGTCCGAAGACGCATTGGTTTCGGTCTAATCAATGCAGCCCGTCCGCCGAAGCAGTTGGGCCTTCATGCATGTATTAGCTCTAGAATTACTACGGTTATCCATGTAGTAAGGGACTTTCAAATAAACTATGACTGATATAATGAGCCATTCGCAGTTTCACAGTATAAAGCGCTTATACTTAGACATGCATGGCTTAATCTTTGAGACAAGCGTATGACTACTGGCAGAATCAACCAGATTGCCAACTTGATTTCGACCCCCCGCAGCACGTGAACTTCATCACGAGCCACAGCAGGACGCAGGGTGACGCGGCGCCGAAGCACCGCGCACCGAGGAGTCATGTTTTATGTTTCTCGACTCAAACCAATCGGAGCGCAAATACATGCACACCGAAAAGGAACGCTGCGCAACGAACGCAGACAGCCTCGAAAGCCGTCCGCCTCGCACGCAGCTATGGAATTCCCTTTGCTCACCCACGAGCTCTCAGTAACACGTTCAGATAGATTCGCTACGGCCTACGCGCCCGATCGTGCGGGTTATCGGCGTGCGATTCCAAACTAGCGTGCCAAAAAGAGCCCACGGTTGGACCTCTGCGTTCGCCTTCCGTCGGGACGGCGAGCGAACGTAGTACGGACCAGGTGGTTTGCGCGTTATAATAGCGATGTCGGAAGCCGACAACCTACGCAAACCTCACCGAAATACCCACGGATACGAAAGGAACATGCCTTTCAAATCCTTTTTTGCTCCCTCTTCGCGATTTTCCGCACTAATAGGCAGGATCACTTGGGGCGCTCGCGACCGTCGGACATATTACTACATCAAACGCCGGATAGTCTAGGGTTTCAAGACGATGGTAACCATGTTAGAGGCAGCAAGAACCTTACTCGCATATGACTCCTGCTTCCTCTTTGTGCTTTCCATTTCTTTCCTCCCTATAAGGGTGTACGGGAATCCTCCCTGGCTTCACTTTTTTTAAATAAATATGTACCCATGTATTTTGTTTTTGTTCTGCCTTTTCTCAGACGCACAACATACCGCAACCAACAGACCGACAGAGGATACTGACGACGTTGTTTTAGTATACCACACACAAACCTCATCAAGGTTCAAAAAATTACACCAACAAGTCTGTGCACGCAAGGGTAACGGGCCACCGCCGCCCGCCTTCCACCTCACCCACCCCACCCACCACCCCACCCACCCCCGGACCGCGACCAGCGCAGGTGTCGTCGTCGTGTTCGCTCGCCGCCGAGGGTCTGTGCGCCCGTCCGCGTCCGCGTCCCGCAAGAACAACACGTGACCACGTCCTCCCTGCAGCTAGACTCCTTCCCACCATGCCATGCCCCGCCCGACCGTTTCCACCACGCCCCGTTAACGTCAGACACACGCACACGCAAGCCCCGGCAACCTGCGCAACCTCTCATCCGTTGTATACCAGCGTCCTCGTCCGCTTGTCGCATGCGCAGGTGCTCCGAACGGTGAGTGGCACCGTCGCAGCAACACGTGCTTCCCTTCCTGTCTGCGAAGTTACAAGGCCGCGCCGTCTTCTTCCCTCGCACTGCAAGACGCTGGTCTCGAGCCACCACGAATGATGTCGTTCGCGGCCAGTGTCCACAAGTGGCTACTAGCACGCGCATGCCCATCGAGGTGTTTGTTCGGCGATCGGTGCCGATGCCGGTCTGCCCACGGCGCGTCGTCTTTGTCTTTGTGCATTGTTGTGTGACCGAGGGCTTCGTGGGTGTCTTCGTGGCCATTTGGCACCAGCCACGAAAAGGGACTATTAATCCCGCCGCGTTTTTATAATTGCGCCGCATTTTACGGCAGTGTTTAGAGGCGTGCTGCCACGTACCTCTACATCATCATATATGTCGTTGCTGCTGCTGCTGCTGCTGCTGTACTGCCGTGACGTTCGCGGTGGTCATGTTGTGTGTTGCGTATGCTGTTGTCCTCGTGTATGTGGTGTGTGTGTGAAGGATCGCTGTCCCCCAAATAGTATGTACCTGGTACGCCTTGTACCGTTCCTCGTTTCTGTACTTGTTGCTGTTGGTGGTGGTTTGCGTCGGTGTGCGTCGGTGGTGGTCGTGTGTGTTGTTTGTTGTCAGTCAGTGGGGTGGGGGTGTCGGTGGTTGTTTGTATTGCTGTTATCTCGGGTGTGTGTGTAGTAGGTCGTGGTGCAGTGTGTGTAACGGATGTGTCTAACGGATGACATGTATGTATGTCTGCGGCGGGTACGGATCCGAGCTTATTTTGTCTTTGTTCCTGTTCGTGGTGTTTGAATGGTTGTGTTGTCTGTTGTATGGTCGGTCTGTAGTTGTTGTGTTGTTGTTGTTGTGGTGCTGCTGTCTGCTGTATGTGGTGGTGCTG
>JARUPZ010000839.1:0-28184 GCA_031213475.1 Nereocystis luetkeana | reverse complement strand
GATGTGTCGCCCTGACAAAGAAAGTAAGTGAAGCAGAGAAAGAAGAGCGAGTCCCCGAAGAGAGGCGCGCGCTGTGCCAGGTATACGATGTGGGGGTACCAGAGACGAAGGGCTTATCGGCCTGAAACATTTCTTGCGAGGATCCTCGGCCGAGGAATTCCCCTACGTACGTACGTCGTTGGAATCCCGCTTCTTCTGCCATACAAAACGTATCTGGTACAAACTATTCGTGAACATAATCAAGGGTACACGAGAAAAAAAATCGGTTCGACCCCAACTTTTTTTTTCGAGTCAGAGACAAGGCGGGTATAATAAAGCCAAGTGAAAAAAAAGTGAAAATACCAACGGTTCAATTCATTTCTGACAAAAACCCCAACCAACCCGCTACTCGTACGTACGTACCTGACACCTGGTGTATATTTTGTTTTCAATTCCGACATGTTGGCGAGTGTGGCTATGTTTTGTCTTTTTTTTGTGTGTAACCCTAGTGAGGTCCATGGCACTTCTCATCGGGTGAAGTGCAAGCAACATCTCTCAAGCAAGGTTGTTTTTTTTTTGTCAGGGATGGAGCTCCTGAAATGAGAACTATTTATTGACGTCAGTGAAACCCCAGCGTAGCATGCTTCCGTAGGGCGCGCTGCAGTTTGGTGCCTCGACGTCCATTAATGGAGTACTGCTACGAGCATGCCTTAGGAGCTTTCGACGTCTGTCTCAGAGTACCGCTGCTGCTATCCTCTGCGAACCTACAACGGTTATGACCCGTGTAGAACGGTCCCTGTTAGCTCTAGAATAACCGCAAAAATGCCTTGTACGTAGTAGAACTCCCCTTCTAGAAGATATCTGGCAGAAACGAAGCTTCCTGTTGGGAATAGTCGATGATCGCGCCGCTGCTATTCTACGCGACATCGCAACAAATACCTACATGTTGCTGCTACGATGCGTTATGAAGCTGTTCTGCAGTCTCTACCTCGCATTGACCAGGGCAATGAACTGCTGGTGCCCATTCCTCGACACCCCCCCTCGATGGAAATCGCAAAGGCAAATATTGATTTACTCCCAAACAAACTCAATGTCATGTTGTTAGCAGTGAGATTGTTCACCGTGAGCCACGATGCCCTTGAAGCTGCACTGCAGTCATCTCTATTAATTGCACAAGGATCAGGACGACAGACTGGTGGTGCCTATTTCTTGTCACCAAGGCTATAGGTACTGACCCAGACTACCCTCTTCATGCTGCGGTTCGGAGATTTTCCGTCCCCAATCCTGTGAGTCGTATGGTGACGAGATGCTACACAAACAAGAGGTTCCCCGTCAACGACACCGGTAGTCCCCAGTGGTTAACTACAGGGAGGGGCCTCTCTCTTGGAAAATGTATGTGTGTGCATTCGATCGATATTTACCCTCAAACCAGCAAAAATGTTCGTTCGATACTCTATAGCCCCTGTACCAGGTATGTAAATACCCCCTTTTTCTGGTGCGCTTGTGACTCACGTATGCATTTCTTACGATTTTAACATCTAACGCACAATCAAACCCGCACATAACCACACATGCCATAGAGGCCTACGAGCTCCCCCGGCGCGCACCAAGCCTCTCTGTGGTGTGCAAGGGAATCCGGCTGTGTCCCTCGGCAGTGGGACGTCTTCTGCTGGCAGTCTACCCGTCCATTGTCACTCTGAACTACTCTCGTCCTCCAGGCATGCATCGAATTTGCCAGGCTCCCAAAATGCAACACATACATGTTGCCCCGTTTGACCAACACACCCGCACATCACCACCCATAGAGCCTTTCGAGCTCTGCTACAACAGTAGTGCCCGCTGAGACGGAGAAATACACCACCAAACGGAGATTCACAGCTAGCTGTACACAGCGATGATGTACGTAGTTTTATTTGATAATTCAGATATATATATATATATGAGATACGAAGCATGATATTATCACCTTCGAGCCTCACCCCTATAGCAGCCTACAGCTTGGAATAGAAACTTGCACCAAGTACATAACACGCACCGTGAAGTTAGTTGTGGCATCACAAACCCCACTAGCCTTGGTAGAAACTTGCCCCAAGTCCCTCAACGCATACCGTGAACTTGGTGTCCCAAACCTACAAAGAAAGCTGAAGGTGAGGCTCGCTTCAAGAATATCCCGTAAAGGTACGGTATCCCAAACCCACACTTTTATGTCTGGAAGCACGCACCAAGTAAGTGCAGCAGAGACAGTACCTGCAGCAGTAGTAGCGCGGCGAAATATTTTCCATAAAGTGGCGGGAGCTGCAAAGTTGCGGGCGGTACATACGACACCACATGCCGCAGCAGTCGCGCTTTGCGAAATGGAAGACACCAGCACCAACAAAGTGGTAGCAATGACAAAGAATCTCCCGTGGGCCGACGGGGGGGGTACGCCTAGTGCTAGCGGAAAGTGAAGGTCAGGGCCCGCCTGGACAATCCAGCCCCTGACGCATACGGCTTACGTTTGGGGTAGGAAGGCCTCTCAACTCGACGGTCGGCGGCAACCTCGTCCAATGGTAGGGCAACTACGCCAACCTCTACTTTGTCGCCTTCCTAACGAGAGCCAAAAACGAGGGAGCCACTGCAGTTGCACGGCAACATGAGGGCAAAACCGGTAGATTGACTCAGGGATGGACGGACAACCGGATTGGAAGGTGCTCGAGAGGAAGTACGATGCTGCCAGCAACGTCATTCCTCAGGTTGAGCTCCACGAGGGACTTGCAAGAAGAGGCAGGGCCAGAACTCAGTCAGGCGTTTTTCTTTTTTATACATCATGAAGACAGCAGCTCGAGTCTGTCTTAATCACATGGGCGAGCACATTTATTTCCCCCCGAACACTCGGACGACTTTCTACTCAAAACCTTCACACATGAATGACTACAACTGCGTGGTAAATGAATTCCTGAGGGGCCGCAAGTACTTGTTCGATCCGTCAAAATAACTATTCGTAACGCGTACACGGACCTCCTTTCGCACCCTCCAAAGGACCTCCTTTCGCACCCTCCAAAGGACCTCCTTTCGCACCCTTCAAAACACACCGCCAATTCATCGCGGGCCGCAGTATCGCCATGAAAGCGTGGTATGACCCGCACCGCGTGGAGGGATACACATCCAACGACCTTATCGCTTTTAGGAGACGGTATCTGCAGGCAGTTTTGGGCCCCGCAAGGAGGGTTTTTATTGCCTCAAACACGACCCCGCACTTACTTTCAAGAAAACCGAACGAGGATCCCCGAAGCGGCGATCTCTGCACCAAAAACGATGCCCCAAAATCTGACGGCGGATGGAACCCAAAAGGACAAGAATCATCCCGCGAAAAAGCAGAGAGAACAACGTGGAGGAGAGGACGAGTGGTGCTCGCACACTTGACTACCTCGCATTGAGACGACGAGTGCCAGTTCCGCAAGAAATAAACAAAACAAGAGCAAGGTCAACATCGCCACTTACTTTTAGTTTCAGGAGCACCGCCATGCGGCGCAAGTGGAACAAGGCTTTTCAAATAAATACGTGTTGATGGCGAATACGCGTTGATGACCACACTGCTGCTATGCAGGACGTCAAGCGCGTCGGCGGGGCACAGGATAAAACAATACCACATGCTTGGGACACCGGCGCGGGGACACAGCGAGGACAACAACAATAGACCCTCGGTCGCGACGCTTGGGCTGTTTGACCAGAACACAGAAGACTCAGCCCTGATGGAAAATGGGGTCGAGGAGTTCAATAACCACAGAGAAAGCACCATCAGCACCAATTCCTTGACGATACGCGTAGACTGTGGAGCGTCCTAGGACTACTTTGACATCATCCCCGGGCTAAGGGGGAGGCTGCCCGACAATTAACCCCTCGGGCAATCTGTGTGTGTCATTTTCACACTTGCCGACGTTCTCCAATGGGCAGACCATACCGACATTCCATCGTCGCCGTACTTCACCGAGCGTGCCTGGTTGTACACCAGGTCGTTGCAATCTCTGTATCACAAGGGTACACGTGGGTTACCACCACATCATCAGCATAATCGTATGCGTTCGTCGCGACACTCGGACCGAATTCAGTCAAACTACAGTTGATCGATATGTCAATGAAATGGACACTACTACCCGATAGTGGATGCGAACCAGCCAAGGAAATGACGGCAAATGTAAATCTCCACAAGACACCCAAGGAATCAGCATAGCCTCAACATTGGCGTAGAGCTACAGTAGTAGCTCTATGAAGAGAATACTGCCAGGCAGAGATGGCCGCTTCGGTACAGAGAAAACAACAGTATAAGCCAGCCGACGCCATGTGCTTGAGGTTGTCCTCAAAGCCGTAGACTACTTAATCACAGCACCTGGTAATGGCTATTTTCAACCAACCGACTTCATGCCTGCCACGAGCTCCTGAAACGCGGGGCGATCTGCGGGTAGCTCGGCCCAGCACGCCCGGATGACCTGTGCGATATCCGAAGGGCTGTCGGCGGGGATAACCGGACGCTCTCCCTTCATGACTACACGCAAAAATATGTCTCGAGCGAGAGGTTGGTCCGCCCAAGGAAGCTGTCTGGTGATGATCTCCCATGTGACAATGCCGAAGCTGTACACGTCGCTTGCGTAGGAGTTACCCTCGGTCTCTAGCACCTTCACAAGGCAGAAGATTTAACGCATACCAGCACATGTGTACGGCGTGTGATGAGGCGCGGGGGCAGTAGTACTTAACGCATGCCTGTTGTACACAAGCCTTTGGGCGACGAGGACGACACATTTCGGACGAACCTCGCTGGACAAGGTGCGCCTGTTTACATCCCCGCAATGCAGCACAGCGTGCCCTGTTCGTGGTCGTCTGGGATGACAGTCTCGGACCTTGCCCGGGCTTACTTATTAAGCTCGAACTCGCCGCAGAACAAACATGCCTGACCTCCGTTCTGTGCACCTACGTTAATTGTTGTAAAACCGTCGTGATGGGACACCAGTACCTCGCTGTCTACACCTCCGTTTCTGTTTCTACCTACTACTGGTGCTTTCGCTGCGTTTCCTCTGTAGACTGATCTTAGTGGCGGGTGTGCGTGTGGCACGTGTGGTTTGTTCGCATGACAACGTACCTCAGGAGCGGCCCATGCGAGACTCATCGTGGCCCCCTGCATCTTGCTGCTCGAGTACGTGGCCAGGCCGGTGGAGTTGGTGTGCTGTACCCATTTCGAGGTCCCGAAGTCTCCGATCTGAACGCGCGACGACACAAGAGGGAACGAGCATCAGCCTCATCACTTTTGCTGACGACGAAGCTCGCCCCTTCTGATGTTTTTCTGAAGCATGAGTACCATACCACGGTCATCGCATTTGTAGATATCGTGTTTAGACCCTTCAATCGTTGGAATTACTGAAGGAAGAGCCAGGGAGCCCGTGTCCCTGCGTCATCGTAACCACATCATGCGTGTTGGCCGCAGAAGCAGCAGCAGCGGTCACCGCAGTGTCTGTTTTTTGCATGCAAGCGGTTGCGCGCCGTTTATATTTTTGTAGACGCGTACGATACAGTCAATATTCTCCTCTCACCTTCGCCCGCCCGTCTCCATCTAAGAGCACGTTCGCAGATTTGAGGTCCCCATGGACGACTTCCCGCGCATGCAAGAACGCCATGCCCGCGCAAACATCCCCGATGATACGCCTGACGAGGCTGTCCGGAAGCGGCTCGATGGAGTTCCGCAAGAACGTGAGCAGGTCACCCCCCGCCAAGAGTTCCATGACGAGAACAAGGCGGTCTCCGCGAGACATCATGGCTCCGTAGACGTTCACCGTGTGAGGGCTCCTGAGGCGCATCATCGCGTCTAGCTCCCGCAAGAACGCTCTGCGTTGGAGCTTGGCCTGCTCGGTCTTGGACGTCCCTTGCTTCCTCTCCCCGATACCGTCGTCGTCGCTGTCTAAGCCGCCGGGCCCGCCAAGGCCATGGGTGACATTCAGAACCTATACATTATATAATCGATCCGGGGCAAGCGGGCGCATCAGCTTGTGTGAGGCAACGTCTGCTCAAGAGTTTGCAAAGCGAAAACGGACTTCGAAACTGGCGACCGACCACATTTATTTACCACGGGGTTTTGCCATTTGTTGCAAGGCCCGCCTGGCCAGGCAGGGAGGTTCGCTCCACAATTGCACCTCTCCTGAGACGTAGCATGCCCCCTTTGCTCCCTATGCTCCAAATCATGTTTGCTTCCTTCACGGAAATATGTTTTCGTATGTAGTACAGGACACCTGCAATAGTTAGAAACAGGAATCCTGGCTCAGGCGGGATTCAACATCTGGAAAAAACAAGGTGCTTTGTATATATAAAAAACAGTCGCGTGATCCAGAACTTCACATTTTCCTGTGAACCTTAGCCTACAGTAGCTGTCTTGGTTGGTAGGAGAAGGCGGACATACATGGTGACGCTCCTCTCGCGCCCCGATTATTCTATGCTCGTTTGATGTGATTCACCTTAGCAGCGGCGTTTCGGCCGTTGTAGTCGGCAATGTAGACTGCACCGAACCCGCCCTTTCCCAGCAGCTCGTCAGTTACCATCACATGGTCCTCGGCGATTTGGATCGTATGCAGTTTTCGTTGGCGCCGCACGCGACGGGCTTCCGCTAGGGAATCTGAAATTGGTCCCGCCACCACGAGTTCCTGGTCAATGAAAAGGCACAACAAGATGTGGGCTATCACCTGGTCACGCATGGAGGCTACGACGTATTTGAGAGAACTAGGTGAACAATCACAGCATGTGAAACAGTTTCCAAGCAAGATTCGCAAAATATTATGGTTATGGTGTTCTTACGAGACCTCATTTATTTCGTTTCCTCTGAAATCCAGCCCGTGACCGCCATCGGCCAATCAGCGTTCCGCCGGAAGAAGAAACAAGCGCACATACATACATACGCGGTCCGGATATGAAAATAAATAGCCTGCCATTTCACAAAGAACCCCCCAGTAGACCTCGCCTGGATCTCTTCAGTGGTAGCCTCAGATAGGTTCCAACGTCATGCCCGATATACAGTAGCTCGTCTCACCGCTTATGAACGAATACAACAAACCTTTGCATCGATCTATCGGACGAGTTGAAACGCAAACGAAAACATCGTGGCCGGCTCACCTTGGACGCTTGGGCGGCCTGAAGGCGTAATCCTTCCTTAACGTCTTCGCCCACGTCGTGCAGTTTTTGCCCAACTTCTACGTGCAGATTCAACTGTTGTAGCGTGTAAACCACAGGCAAAAGGGGGGTACAAAACATTATACGTCACGTTCATGGAAGCAAAGAAAGCTTCCGTGGAACTAATTGAAGCTTCCACGGAAGTATAGCGGAAGCTTTCATGGAAGCAGTGGAAAATTTCACGGAGATATCGGAATTTTCCATGGAATTCGGGAAAGCTTTCACGAGCTTCTACTCGAAAACTCAACAACGTACGATATGGGACCGGGTAAAGGGGAGGGGGCATCCGCGTTGCCTTTAGTGGCTTTGAACCACACGGAGTGTGGACTAACAAATCAACGTATTATGGGTGCACCGTTCGTTTTTCATGCGATTCCGCGACCGGCTTCGCGGATAGTTATATTCAGGGTGAACATAGAAGAAGCATCTAAAGTACGAATCGCTTTTTTTTATGGGAAGGCTTTTCCATGTTCAAGGAGTATCGCGCATTCATATATAAACGTTGGTAGTGCGCACCTACCTCTCGGGAAAATTAAAACGACTCACTGTAGAACGAAGTGAAAACTCCACAAAAACCCGAATCGTGCGCACATCCGCGTTTAGTTAGGTCAATCATTTACATATTAATATCGCCTACCATGGTATACGGTGCTAAGCATCCCACCGCAAATACGTGCTTCCTTCATGCCGGCGGCGAGCGCACTGTGCCGTGTAGCAGTACATCGAGCTTCAATACCTTGCTCGAGCGTTGCTGTGTCCAAGCGTTGTGATATATACCAGGTACTTAAATACTTGCCGATCCAGGAGCTGGGCCTGCCCTCGGGTAAACACGCCTGGAACCAGCTCATCATGAAGGTCAAGCCCAGTTACAACTGTGAAGAACAGTAACCATGTTTTGTTTGGAGAATTCCGCACGGAAACACTGCTGTGGGCTCATTTTTGCAGTGGTGAAACGGCGAAAGCGTGTTGACGACCAAACCTTTTCGGCGCCTTAGAAACCCAACCGATGCTGTT
Organism: Nereocystis luetkeana; assembly: GCA_031213475.1. NCBI lineage: Eukaryota > Phaeophyceae > Laminariales > Laminariaceae > Nereocystis > Nereocystis luetkeana. The sequence goes on along the minus strand of JARUPZ010000839.1, from coordinate 20,006 downwards.
TCGTCAGAGTGAAAAAGTGCCAAGCGGCGACACATTGGCTTGGAAAATCTGGTGCGAAAGGCGTGATTCGTGTGCCACGAACGGACTCACATTCAGGCGCCAAATAGCCCTGTCGATCACCGCTTCCGCCTCTTCCTGGCGCCGCTTAAACAGCGTCGACATCAGAACCTGAGATACTTTGTTCCTGCTCTGGTAGATTTTGACTATTTGCACCAGATCGGCGACCGCATCGTGCACGTCCTCAATCATTTCGAATTCTGACTCTTTTTTGGCCGCATCACCGCCCTGCAGGAGACGCACGAGGGGGAGCAGAATACGCGAATATATATACGCGCTCAGTCGCGTTTTTTCTTGTGCAAACCAAACATCCCGCAAGATGCTATTAATAGTGCATAATATATGTACTGCGCGCACAACCCATCGCTTTGGGTAGTACAAAAAAAGCAGTCCCGTCCGATTCCTCGGACGCTGATCAAAGCCCAGTTTGGAGGGAGCTGCCAAACCACTGTAATACTCACGATCTGTAGATTACTATCAAAGCTATAAGCTATTAATTAATAGCTGTGTCTCAGACAGGTTTGAATATTGATTCGAAGGGGGAGGGAGGAATATCGAGGAAGAAGCCGGAGGAATGCGGCCGATGACCTGGGGATGGAACGTTGATGAGGAATAGGATACATTTAGCTAAGATGAAATTATGTGGGGAACGGAAATTGGGAAACGGCTGGCGGAGAAGCGTATGAGGGATATTATTGCTGATTTATGGAAGGATATTCGGTTTATATTGGAATGGCATGTACATTGTACGCTATATTGTCGGAAGGCAAGCATAACAATAATAGCAATAATATTTACATCGGTCGCTCAAACCGCCGCCGTTGTCACACGGGCCTGAACAAAACGTGGGGGTCTATCATTCCCTGCACGGTAGACCGTATTCGCTGCAGAAAAACCTCCCTTTCGAAAGTTGTTCAGGTCTTTAAGATTGCAAAGGACAGCAGTCGGTATCAAATGTTTGGAAGTCTCTTTCGACACGTCTTACTGTACGAAACGGTGCACCTACCTGCTTGCTCCCGGGGCTCTTCGCTCGAGAATCTCTCATTCTCACCCAGAACCTGACCCTGAGAGAACATGAAAGTGCCAGACGAGGGCCTACCTTTACCGCGGATGGCCTTAACCCTTTTAGAACCGCAGTCCTGTTGTGGGGACAAACCACTCAAATTCCAAGTACTTTGTCCCCAAAACGGGACTGCGGTTCTAAACAGAAATGTTTTTTTTTAGTTTTTTATTAAAAATCATTGTTCGACGATATTGATTGGGTAAATCCTCAGATGAGGAGCGACAGCAGCAGGCAATGCAGGCAGAAATGGTTTCGACAAAAAAATGCCACCCCCATCGTATCATATATAATATCATATCATGCGTCTTCCTTATATATATATATATACCTGGTATATTAATTTAGAACATTAATCAACGAGTTCGATGCTAAATAGAAAATTGGCGATGCCATATATATATATATATATATATATATATATCCCTCGTTGGGTCGTATTGATACCAGGGACTGCTGTGTTACAGCAGCAGCAGCAGCCACTATTACGGGGGACCATAGTTAATAGGACCAAATGTTGTTAGTAAAAATGGTTAAACCTATAGGTTTTAAAGCATAGTGTAGGTCCTATTAACTATGGTCCCCCGTAATACTAGCCTACCGACTCGTATGTCCATAGCATACAGTATAATAGATATATAATATTACGGGGGAACATAGTTAATAGGACCTATGGTATACATGAAAAACTATATATTTAACAATTTTTACTAACCATATTTGGTCGTATTAACTATGGTCCCCCGCAATAGCCATCTAGTTGTCTAGAGTCAATGCTCAGTAGACTGGAGTATGTTAAAGGTTTATGGCGCAGAACCTACTAGGTATGGCGATTGGCGTGTGTACCAGCTCGTAGCTGGTGTGTACGCCTAGACTCGATTGCCGATGGCCGGCAATACACAGTCAAAATGTTCGAGGCAAACACGTAGTCACTGTCAGGTGACTAGTACGTGAAGCTTCAACATAGAAGAGAAGAAGATGGTGTGGTGACCCCAAGCCACATTGTTGAATGATTGCTCAGCTGGAAGCTGATGATGATGAGCAGATGTAGAGCAAAAGTAGAGTGAGCTCAAAGGGGGGGGCGGTGCGCGTGTGCGCTCGCAGCTCGCAACAAAGGACGACCCTTGCACTTCGGTCAAACAAAAACAAAATGAGGGAATACCCTCGTATTCCGTTCAAAATAAAAACAACGAAGAGAACCCCCAGATTTACTGTAAAGAACAATATATCTTGGGGTACATATCCATGACCCCAGTGTAGCCTATGTTGTTCCTCCAACCAGAACTACATTGTAACAGTAAAACTATGCTACCGGTCTCGGAGGGATACTGAAGATATCCTTTCCATTATGCACCAATGATAGCACGTACTAAATGTGCTGTCTACCGTAGATCATGTACGTACGTACCACAACAACAGTAGATCCATGGCACTACTCGTCATTGGGACTTTATTCTGTGCGTACGGGTGCACAGCAGTATATGCGTAAAAAGACAGCAGCTGCTATCCTACTATACAGTATAACTCAGACTGGAAAACTGTCTGTTGTACATATAATGCGTAAATGTATACCAGATGATGTAAGTGTAACCGAGTAACGAATATGATGGTTACTGACAAGTAAGTATCATCTCTAATACCTCCTCCCGTTGAGCGTACACTTTCTTACTCTGCGTTACATGCTAAAACTTCTTAAAAAGAAACACACATGCAACATCAAGGAGTGATATTGTTTTGGGAACACTTACTTGTACATAATGTACCTGTATGATGGTTCCAAGGATATTCAGTTGTACATGATGTACCTACCGGATGAGATCCAAGGGGTGAATTCAACACATAAAAGGGCAATAAAATAACCGAACATAGAATCGTTCTGTTCTACGGTATATAATACTACTGCAACACCTGCTTGTATGAGGTGGGTGTGTATACCTAAACTACGTACGAGGGTTGCTACAGGAGTACCTGGTAGTCTTTATAAAGTGAAAATGGTTTGTCGATCCGCTACAATCACAGGAAAGAAAACACCTGGTCGAAAGTTCCTGCCGCCCCAAAAATAAACAAAGGAACAATGTGGACGATCACTGCAAGAAGTGGTTTACTGCTTGCTCAAAAGACTACCATATACAGTAAGTAGTACATTACCAGAGTTCCCTGCTGTATCCCCCAGGTGCGTCCCCGGGTAAAAAAGAAGATGCACACGATGATACATCCTGATGATGATGACACTCCAGCTTGTTGCGGTGGTAGTGTTCCATTCTCTGATGATGACGTTCCGGTCCCTGATGAGGAATCTTTTGTTAAATATTGTAGTTCTTGGTGAGGTGATCTCGTACGATACTACAACAACACCAACCAGAACTACATTGTAACAGTTCTCGAATTATAATCTCAACAGACTGCATGGTGCGGTCTCAACAGACTGCATGGTGCGATCTGTCGACGTACTGTCGGCACGGACACTGACTGATATGTGATGTGCTGGATGCTGGATGTCGACAGGTGGAAGTAACGGTTTCATGTGAAAAACACTACCTGGTACATGGTATGTAATAGCTCCTGCACACTCTAATATTATATTTTTATATATTATTGTAGAAGTAAGTGTTTTTTTTTTTGTCTGTCATTGCCATTGGATTTGCGGCAGGTCCTAGTCAGACGACGGTAAGTTGAAGCGTGCACTCGCGCGCAGCACGTTACGAGATTTTCCGTCGGACTGTTGAAATAAATGCGCAAAGTGTCTACTACTACCAGGTACTACAGTACTGCAGAAAGCATCGAGCCCGACGGGCAAACATCAGGAAACACATTGTTTTTCTGTCGTCGGCGGGTCGATCATTACACCGAACCGGCACCGTACGGTTCGTCTCGTTCGTGCAGAGTGTGCATCGTGCCGAGAGCTGACAAATAAATGATGGCATGCCCAACTTCTCCCTCTTTTCCGGCCTGAAAGCGCCTTTACAACAACACAGCACCTTTCAAGCTCGTATCCGGACTATTAGCGATATAACAGATGCACCCTGACAACCGAGTAAAGCTCAGGGATTGGTGTGTATCTATCTCTAATAATATGTACGGACTTGTCTAACAGCAATCCAAGTCGTTCGTATAGTCAGTACGCGTAAGATTCTCAATCTCCGCCAACGTAAAAAACGCAAACGTTTTTTGGTGGACGAGATGGAGGGATGTTGGTTGTAGTAGTCTTCATGAGCGTCACATGCAGTTCTGATTTGTCGTAGGATACTGCCGCGCTTTTGTTCAGGAGAAAGAAGAGTTCTTCACTTTTTGTCGTTTATTAGAACAACACTACACATTGTCGGATGGCAAGCATAATAATACTACTATTAATACTGTAGGATCATATGAGCATATCGTACGTCCATGTAATACTACTTACTGCTGTACTAGGTAGTACCAGTATGCTTTGCTTTGCTTCATTCAAACTCTGAGGGTATTCCGGGAAACGTCCTACGATCTCGTATACAATCAATCTGACCAGAATAACCACACCCACAACAACTTCCGCTCACGAATCAGTCAGTTCTACACATATTATGTTTAAACTCGTATACTATATATATATATAATATATATATATATATGATGCATGTTCTTAAACAAAAAACCGTTCAATAATATGGTAGATTCGAGTTCTCTGTCTACCCGTCGACAGCCACCACATCCAGTTAATACTGTACTCCGTAAGTCCAAGATAGTAGGCTAAATATTCGTCGTTATGACTATACCAGGCATTTAATAGTTAGTTGTGAATATACCACACCCAATACGGTCACCTCAAATCGCACACTACTACTACTACTACTACTACTACTACTACTACTACTACTACTACTACTACTACTACTACTACTACTACTACTACTACTACTACTACTACTACTACTACTACTACTACTACTACTACTACTACTACTACTACTACTACTACTACTACTACTACTACTACTACTACTACTACTACTACTACTACTACTATTAATACTACTACTACCACTACTACCACTACTACTACTACTACTACTACTACTACTACTACTACTACTACTACTACTACTACTACTACTACTACTACTACTACTACTACTACTACTACTACTACTACTACTACTACTACTACTACTACTACTACTACTACTACTACTACTACTACTACTACTACTACTACTACTACTACTACTACTACTACTACTACTACTACTACTACTACTACTACTACTACTACTACTACTACTACTACTACTACTACTACTACTACTACTACTACTACTACTACTACTACTACTACTACTACTACTACTACTACTACTACTACTACTACTACTACTACTACTACTACTACTACTACTACTACTACTACTACTACTACTACTACCACTACCACTACCACTACTACCACTACTACTACCACTACTACCACTACTACTACTACCACTACTACTACTACCACTACTACTACTACTACTACTACTACTACTACTACTACTACTACTACTACTACTACTACTACTACTACCACTACTACTACTACTACTACTACTACTACTACTACTACTACTACTACTACTACTACTACTACTACTACTACTACTACTACTACTACTACTACTACTACTACTACTACTACTACTACTACTACTACTACTACTACTACTACTACTACTACTACTACTACTACTACTACTACTACTACTACTACTACTACTACTACTACTACTACTACTACTACTACTACTACTACTACTACTACTACTACTACTACTACTACTACTACTACTACTACTACTACTACTACTACTACTACTACTACTACTACTACTACTACTACTACTACTACTACTACTACTACTACTACTACTACTACTACTACTACTACTACTACTACTACTACTACTACTACTACTACTACTACTACTACTACTACTACTACTACTACTACTACTACTACTACTACTACTACTACTACTACTGCTGTCTGTACGTGAGCTCCATAAATGAGTTTTCCCGGGCAACAAGAGCGAGGCCAAGCGCGCACGGTGATTGATTCAAGCCCACGAAACGCTCCAAATGTTTCGATAGGACTCGTGCGAGATGTGTTGGGAGCAGTCACAACATTGGAGGCAATCTCTTTGACACACACTCTTAATATTATTTTTATTTATCTTGCCATCCGACAATTTGCAGCATGATCTTCAACATGGATCACTCATAACTTTCCCGAAAGAAGAAAACCTCGGAAAAAAAAGGAAACCACTATAATACCCCTCCCTGATGTAACAGGTGCGTACACACATATTGCACCATGTATATTTCTCCCATTGGCAGGTCATTCATCAGTTCGTGAGTCGTGGCAAAAGGTCCTTGAATCTGAACGCCTCAGCAACCTAGACTTACTTACTTGATCCAAGCTTGATCTACAGATAATATTAAATGCAGATAAAGCTGCACCCATTTTTTTTATTAATAGCAATACTTGGAAATAGCAGGAGTAGTAGGTGGCGCTTTTGGGCCGTAGGACCACCTGGTACGTACCTGGTACGCACCTACCTGGTAGATACATACATGGGTATGTATATATATGCTGAAATAATACGTTCGTTTCGCGCCCGCAGTTCAGCAGTAGTAAAGGCCCCCTGTATTACGAAACAGGAAAGCTGGTCCAGGCTGTATTTCTTGTTTGAGGATGGGTGCTTTCGACAGTACATCAGCGTCAGTCTAACGACTCCCAAATTTCTTGTTTTCCTGTAATCTCCGCCTGCCTCTCTCATTGCTCGTTTTCTTGTGTATGCATACACAACTACTACTATTTAATACTACTGCTGTAGTTACTGCAGTATTTGTGCCCTTTCTCGTAAAAAACCCTAACTAAGGATGGCACATTGTATAACCATGTTGCCGACCCGCACCACCTCACCTTGCCGAGCACCCTTTCCGCGCGCTGAAGCAGCCTGATGATCGACCGGCACTGCTTTAATCTTGTGTCCGCACCCTCGGCATTGCTCCGACTGTCCGCCACAAGATTCACCAGAATCGACACCAGTGCTATCGCCTCGCCAACGCCGGGGATCTGGGACCTCTCCGCCAGCTCGCGTGCCGCTTCCATTACGGCCTCATAAATGCCTCCTCCTCCCCCTCCTCCTTCTCCTCCTCCTCCTCCTTCTCCTCCTCCTCCTCCTCGTCCTTCATCTCTCGTCGACACTGGCAACGGCGCTGGTGACGGTGCCGGGGCTGGTGGTGCTGATGGTGCTGCTGTTGCTGATGGTTGTGGTGGTGGTGGTGGTGGTGGTGCTGTTGGTGATGGCAGTGATGGTGGTGGTGGTGGGGCTGTGCGTGCTGCTGTTGTTGTTGCTTTCTGGCGTGTGCCCACCATGGAGGTGTCGACTGGGGCCCCGGCACCCTTATGACCATGCCCCTCCACAGGTGGGGTGCCCCGAAACTTGCCTCCTTCCTCTGCCGAGACGCTCGCGGTGGGGGGCATAGCCGCCGCCGCCGCCGCTGCTGCTGCTGCTGCTGCTGCTGCTGCTGCGTTTTGTTGATTTCGCGCCCTTTTGTTTCCATCGCTCTTTTTAACTGCACTTTCTCTTCTGCTGCTGCTGCTGCTGCTGCTGCTGCTGCTGCTGCTGCTGCTGCTGCTGCTGCTGCTGCTGCTGCTGATGTTGCTGTGAGGCGATGGCGCCCCGCCCGGATATTTGGCCCGGCCGCGAGAAGCACGTGGCGTCGAGGCAGCAGCTGCAACGGGCAGATGAGCGGTGAGCCCGTCTCCCAGTACTATTTCTGTGAGAGTAGAGCCACTGTCAACTGCGATGCAAAATTTCCTTGCCAAGATTGCCAGACGCCACACCAAGACTAGCACAAAAAGAGACAAAATCCCATAAAACCCTATCGACCATAAGGTCATAAAAGAGCCCCCCTCATCCGTCAGGTCTGTGGAGAGAGCCGCGGAAGAGTCATCCATCGTCGTAATAAGGTCACCATCACGATATAGGGGAAAACCATCATAATCAGACATCAGCCCTGGGGAGAGAGGCAGAGCAGTTGTCCACGGGTGACCAGTACGTAGCTGATTAGGGATGTCCGACAGTATCAGACGTACGCAACCTATGTGGGCTTTATAAACCTAACAATAACTGGCATACGTGGTAGGTCATAGAGCGTAGCACGTACCAGGTAGCAGGTACTGGTGCTGCTGTAGTACCGTACTACGCAACAACGGATGCGACGTTTGAAAAAACCATTGCGCGTCCATCTTCCCCTTCTTCCCAAAACAATTTTCCAGCTAAATTTCTTCGCATTTCTTTCTTTTCCTCCGTTTTTCCTTGAAGCTTCCTTCTTCCTGTCTCTCGTTCGCCCGTTCGTTCTTTCGTTCTTTCGTTCGCTCGTTATTATTGTTCGTTCTTTTTTTACCGGTAATCTGTGCTACTGAACACGACGCCCACAAAAAAAAACACCCAGCGTGACACTGTGTGTGTGTGGAGGCTCAGCAGTTCAATGCGAGTCGATGAGGCGGGAGAAAACGCTGCATGAACTCTTGTCGCGGTCAAAACGAAGGTACGCACCGCACGTTATTATTCGTGGGGAGGGAAGGGGGGAGGGGGTGCTCGCGTTCTATATTCCCCCGGAACTGAGCAATCAAAGGGAGGGAGGGAGGGAGCTGGGCAAAGTATACACGACGCAAAGTGACTGCTGTAACAACAGATGGGATAATAGGCAGAAGAAAAACAACGGTTGGTTGGTTGGTTGTGTTTTCGCAGCAGACAGACGTTGTTTTTTTCTTTTCTTCAACACATACATCTAATCTGCGAGCGCATTGTGTACGTACGTATATATATATATTCGCCCTTCTTTCTCCGACTCCCTCCTTATTATTGTAGCCTCGTAGGTCAGACTCGGGGTCATATACGTAGCAGGCCCTTCTCCCCCCCCCCCACTTTTCGTACGGCACGCCCCTGGCATTCTTATCTCAAGAAGGTTTCAGCACGATCTTCCCTCTTGGATTTGCGTCGAACTGCGCTTACCCACGCTGGGCGCTCTGCGCAATTGGTGTCTCGCTCGCTATATATACATATATATATATGCATATATATAATATGTATGTATATTCCGTACGGAGAATCGATTCCGCGATATCGACGCTCGCAATAATAGTAGTATTAATAGTAGCCCTCGAGGCTATCTATGAGCTATGAGTCTAGTACTCCCGCCATATTATTACAGCAGCTAAGCTGTCTGTGTCATAGGCCATAGATTCGAAGTTTGCCCGTTTAGGACTTACTTGTAGGACTGCACTCTCACTCATTCCCATTGTGGAGACAAAACACTTAAAATGATATTCGGAACTATAGGTTTCTGTACCAAATATATATATATATATATATATATGTCAGGAGACAGCACTTGCACCCCTTGACAGACAGCAATAATTTTGCCTTGACATGCCTTAACCGGCACCAAGTTACGATGTTTTAGTGTCGAATAGCCGGCCCTAAACCCTTGACAGCGCACGTTTTGCCTTGCTTGACATGTCTCCTGGCATATTTGCTGCACACCAGTCAGTGCACTATTAATAGTAAAACCGGGGGGGGGGGCATCGATATTACTGCGGCGTAGCGACGTACATGGGTTGGGAGGTTCTGTTTTTTTTTTTATCATGGGGCTTTTGGTGCGACAGGCGCGGGTACTGGCAAGTCGGCTTTTGAATTTCACCGCCGGGGAATTACGGGGAAGTTGGGTCGTGTCTTCCCCGCCCTACTCCACCACTCTACGTAGTAATGGGTTATCTATCATGAAAAGCCCCATCCATGTCTACCAGGTACCAGGCACCCGGTATATATTACGGGGAACCATAGTAAATAGGGCCTACGATAGACACAAAAACCTACCTGGTATACATTTACGTATTGTTACTATTAATAGCTCTAATAGGTCCTATTCACCATGTTTTTTTTTTTTTTTTTTTTTTTTTTTTTTTTTCCATCCCATTCATTATCTTCGCACATCTTCTTCTCTCTCTCCTTCCAACTCGTAACTCAGATCCGGGGTCACATAGCAGGCTCTTCTCCCCCCTTCCCGCTACGGTACGTGCCTTCATTTTTTATCGCGAGAAGATTTCAGCCTTTTCTTCCCTCGTCGACTCGCATCGAATTGTGCCTACCCACGCTGCAAGGCGCTCTCAACAATTGAATCCTTTTTTTTTTATTTTTGCAAATAAAGTCAAAGTCCGACCCTCCTAGGGCTCGAACCCAGGACTCAAACAAGTAGAATTCGAGGTTAACCACTTGAACCACCGGGGCGACCGATGTATGTATGTATGGTCCCCCGTAACAGTATGATACACTAAGTCTTGCAACAACATATTCGCCTGATTGAGAGCGTAGTATCTGATTGAGAGCGAGATTGCGCGATACGCTGTAGCCGGACTACCGCTGAGAGGTGGAGCTTGCTGTGTAGCTTGAATTGAAGGGCTAGCCCGTAGCTTCAAGCCGCTACCCTGGTCATCGTGTGGGAGTCTCTCGTTGTGGAGCTACAGCCGGGAGCAGAAGCTACAGTAGAGTCCACCGCCCAAGGCGAAACAGTTTGAGGCAGGAATAAATAGCCAATCTGGGGAAATCTAGCAACTTGTCTAGCTCCTAGCTGCAGCATCCGATGACGATGACACGCATATTCATATTATATATGCTCGCGACGCTGCTGACGAGACCTTCAATTTGCGCCGCTTCTTGGAATAGTCCGTCCCCTACTTACCAAGAAATGGCAAGATATTAGAGGCGTCTGGACCCGAAATTTCAATTTATTTGGCTCTCGCTCTCAATTAGATACTTCGCTCTCAATCAGGCGAATATGTTGTTTTGTGCATGCGGGGCATCACAACCATTCACCTGCTTGGTGCATATATGTGGGCAAGTTTGACTGCGACAGTTTGTTGTACTACAGCTGCTGCAGCAGTAGGTGGGACCTGCCGTTTTTGCACATATTACTTTGCGAGCGCTTCGAAAGTGGTTTTGTTTTGCCTTGTTCGCGGGAATGAATGTTGTTCGTTCTCCTTCTCGTACGATCATCTCCCTGTCCTTGTCCTTTTCCTTTTCCTTTTCCCTCTTTCTTTTTCTTGTTTCTTTTCCCTTTTTCCTCTTTCCTCGTCTTCTTTTCCCTTTTTCCTTTTCCTTGTTCCCTTTTTCCTGCCCGTAATGGAAGGGGGGCGATGTTCATTACGGAGTGGGTCGCACTATCAATGTGAGTAAGAAGAGAATGGCCGACCATGTGCCAAGGTTCCAGGGAATTGCATTGGGAACCCATGCTATCTATGCTGCTGCGTCTCCTCCTCGTCCTATTATTATTATTATTATTATTATTATTATTATTATTATTATTATTATTATTATTATTATTATTATTATTATTATTATTATTATTATTATTTTATTTCTTCTACTATATATCGATCTATGTTTTGTTTCCGGCAACATTTTTTGCTTGATGCCTGTGTGTGTCCTGCTTGGTGACAACGTCGGATGATACTCCTGCAGCAAGCTGCGAAGGCTGACCCTGGCAGTCGTTAGACTGACCGAGCAGACACGTTGTGTCGAGGATCCTTGAAGGCAACATAATCTTAGTACTGTAGGATGAGCCGTGATCATAAGTTCAGATGCGACAGACAGAGATTGACACGAGGGTACGAGGGAGTGCAACCACTCTATTTTCTTCAACCTTGATGGTTTCTTGCAACAACGCTTTCAACGACTTGTCGCTGGAACTCGTAGACTCCAATAACCGTAGGAGGGTCTTCCGAATATCCCTTTGCTCATGATATGGTGCAATTCTTTTAACCGCAAGTTACGAAACATTGACTCAATAGGCTATGTACTGATCGTTTCTTAACACCCCCCCTCAATGCAAGTTGTAACGTGAGACTTGAGAATTCATCAGATGATCTAATACTTGACTCCACGGAAAGTCATGCCAATCATGTATCCTATTCGACCCTGAAAACAAACAAATGTTAGTGCGCAGTGGAAAGTCGTTCGAACTTCCCGTTGTATATCCTCTTGCAGTGCTGGCTTGTCAAAAACTACAGTAAAATGTCAACCAATACATATCATATCACATACCTGGTAACACATATCTGTTTTGAAGGGAGGGTGTTATTATCTCATGCTTCATTGAATAGCTCACAGCTCGTGGTACTGTTTCCTCGCCAGCTGGATCAAACAAAAATCAACTAACCCCCCTGCTCGCGCGAGCTCACCAAGTAAAAGAACACCAATAAACGTCTTACCCTTCGTAGTATGAAATAGCTTTTGATTTTGCAGAGCTTTCAAGTTTAGTTCCCTAACTCATTGACTAGCTTGAGGAGGTAGCGGTGCGTGTGCTTCCTGCAGTACTTGGTGCCAAAGTCACCAAGTTGATCCCCTGCCTTCACGAAGTGGATGGCGATTCTGCCCTCCATGACTAGCTCCTGGACGAAAAAGTACCGCAGGGCCACTTTTTTGACTTGCAAGCTGTGGGTCCGATTGCCGGTGACCTGCAAAACGGAAGTAATGTCGTTGTACAGCGGTACGTGGTCGGCGTGAGTGCCGAACCCCAGCTCCTTTATCATGTCCTAGCCGAACACCGCCTCCTTCACCGCTAGCGCTGCGGCCACGAGCTCTGCTTCCGTCGTGCACTGCGCTGTCAATACCTGTAGCCCTACCCTAAGCCCACAGAGCAATCGAAAGGAAGACGACGTACAAATACATCGATTTGCCGTCATCCCAATTGCTCCAGTTCGCAATAAAAATGTCGTCAACTTGAAAGCCTGTTAATTTAGCCTTTCGGCAAGGACAGTTACGTGCCGATTCGGGCTTTGGGCCTATTGTGATTTATTTAGACATTCCCTTCTGGGCCTGTATGCGGCGGGTTTTTGTGTGGTGGGCTCAAGAGCTCACTGCTCTTGCTCTTCTTTCCTTTCCCTCGTGTGGGATACTCCTGTGGAAGACCGATACAGTCATCTGGGACTTGAAACCAATCTCGCCTGGGAATAACGAGCACCCCAGAGTCTTGGCAACCAGCCTCATGGGGATGAAGTGGAAGATTTACGGGTAACCGTATAGGAGCGAGGCAATGCTCTAGAAGAGTTGAGGAAGGAAACCGTAGTGCGCGGAAGAGCGCCGCAAAACAACCCATGAAGAAGAGGTGCTCGATATGATAGCGGGACTTTCGAACACGCAGAAGGGGTCGAATGGAAAGCGACAGCCTACTACCACCGGTGCAGCAGGGAGCGAGGTCGTATAATCACAATCGCCGGACAATCTCGAAGGCGGCGAAGGTAGCAGGGAGTGTGACCCCGTATGTAAGCTGTCCTCTAAGACGAAACGATGCCTTTCTTGAAAGGACAGGATACATGTTGAGTCTCTCGGAACAAATGCGAGTCTATTCAAGACTCTGCATTTTTGAGACAGTCCACCAAAGCAACCCCTACATCGATGTCGGAGCTGATGAGAGCAGCATATAGTCCCTGATGGCCCTGGGAGTGACGGCGGCGATGCACGAAAGGCAACTCATGGCCCGAGTGTTGCAGTCTCAAGCTCTGAAATCTGACGTCGACGAGGCCATATTTCCCCGAAGCATAGCGCCAAGCAAATACTGGCAGAAGACTGTGGACTATTACGGGGGACCATAGTTAATAGGACCAAATATTGTTAGTAAAAATGGTTAAATATATAGGTTTTTATGTACACCATAGGTCCTATTAACTATGGTCCCCCGTAATAGTACGATACAAAGACAAACCGACAGAAGGGCGTCTGTATGCGGCAGCTCCACAATTTCAAAATCGGAAAACAAGACGAACCGGTGGCGAAACTGTACGAAGCAAAGGACCTACGAGAAACTCTCAACCACGCGGGAATGAGTGTTGATGACGACACTCTGTACTCATGCTTACCTGTACTGTCTCCGTTGAGTATGCACGGGAAATTTAGGATTTGAATCTCGGACGGTGGTCCGTTGCTCGTAATCACCAGCAGGTCACCGAATCCTTCGCCTTGCCGGTTCCAGCGGTTCGCTGTGTTGCCGTCCCCCCTTGCTGTCTCTTTTTCCGGACCGACCCCGACGGCGCCCACGCCCGCCTTGTCCACCCCGGTCACGCCCTTCACTGTTGACGAGAGCAAGGGGATTCGACGAGCCTTTTGGCTAGCAAAAATATGGCAGAATTATCTGAAACTGACTGCGTACATGTTTGAGGGTCTTTCTTCGGCCATAACCTTGCAGCTTGCCATACCGTACTGCGCCAGCAAGTGCTTGGTCTAGTTCTCCTGGGTGATGGTCACCATCCCCTCCTATCGGTCACGGGTATCACCCCTGTCCGAGCACTAGCGACACGTCATAAAAGCCCGTCATCAAGAAACGGCTCATGAGCTTGTGCTTGAATCGCACTGAGCACCGTGAACTTTTGTCCGAGGAGTAGAACGTCGTCGACGTGCGAAATTAAAATAACGATGCTGACGTCCTCAGATTAGGTCTAGACGTAACTTTTTGACTTGAATCTTTGAAGTCGATCGTCACCAGGTACTTTTGTCGGTAGTGTTCCACCAGTTGTCTGGGTCGTGGCGCTTTGGTACATACCGTACAGTCTCTTGATAAGTCTCATTACCAGTGCAAATGATTTTGTCGCGGAATTCCTTGATCCCGCTTCTACTTTGACGGCCACTTCCATCGGCGTTCAGAATGGCAGTTCTGAAGTCGAGCTGCGAGCACTCCATGATGTGCTCCCTCGCTATCGTCGGCACCATGCGGATGCTCTGGAGCCTAGATTCAAGGGGGAACGTGCTTCGCCAATCAACACCAGGCAGTTGCCCCACCCCAGAGCAACAACGCGCCCTTCGTACGAGTCATCGGCTTTGACGTTGTGTCCAGTGGGGACCGAGGTCACCGGCAAGAGGGCGTATACGTTCTTATTTTTCAGGATTGCCGCTTCCTTATCTAAGGCCGCCTACCACTGCACCTTGGCTGGTAGAGGCATGACTCATCTGAAGGTTGTTCGATTTTTTCTCGTTTTTTCTCCACCGGACATCTTTTTAGATTGGTTGAGGCGTAGGCGTGCCCCACGGTAGAGTCTGCTCCGTACGTCTCGTGAGCTATTTCCGGCAGAATCACCTTCGTGAAAGACCCTCAGGCCTCGGAGCTCAGACAATGCAGGAGAGGTGGCGATCGCCGCTAGGCGAGTAGATTCATCAATAATACCGCTTTTCGTACCCAGTACGTTCGGCATGCCATGTATTTCTCTGTCGTGCGTGGTCACAGATCTGGTATCTGTCTAGGATTGAGAAATCAGCACGGACACTGCGTGGACTGGATTTCGATGGGTGGAAATAGTGGTTTAGTTTCACACGTGCACACATACCCTCGGCAAGCTTGCACCACACCCCTGTCCAATAGAATAAGTCCCGCCAACGCCTGAAGGAAATAATCAACACGCTAGCGTGGCAACAACTCTTGCCTAGAACCGTAGCTTCTGGATAGCCTTGCACGGAGTGTGATAATCTTGTCACCACACATGGCGATGAGTCGAAGTGCGAGTCTCGAGGAGAAGAGTGCGTGTGACATCGCCACCAGAGCGAGGATTGTTGACTCTTTGAATAGAAAGCTGAAGGAGGCCACGTCGACAGCCATCGAAAGCCTGACGACATTAGCAGCAGCAGTACCACCAGCAGGGGAAGGAAGCCCGAGCAGGCACCCCGCCTGCGTTGAACCAACAACGCAACCATGTCGGCAAGTCGTTGATGGACAGAAAGAGAATGATACAAACCGGCAGTACCTTTGGGTGGAACGACAGGCTGCGAAGAAGAGAGCCGAAGTGGATTAATCGTACCAGAGGTACGACGCCACGATGATCGTAGGGAAGGAGGAGACGTAACCGCAAGAGACGCAGGCACAAAACATAATGTGTGAGGAATAAGACAATAAGGTGGGGATCGCGTAGTTGAAGCTTCGTCGCGGGATAACCGGTTTCTTCGTCGCGGGATAACCGGTTTCTCCTCCTCCATTACTCGGCGTGCTCCGCGGGGTGCCCATAGTGGGGATAGGCGTGAAGAGTGGACAACAACACTCATGCCACCAACAGCAGCCATCGCCGCCGTCGTCACGGTCACCGCTGCCGCCGTCGCCGTCACCGTGACCACCGTCGTCATCGCTTCAACCACCGCCCGAAGATGAGAACAGCGAGGAGCATATATCGAGGAAGTTCAGAGAAGGTTCTGCCTGTTGTACGGCTGGAGTATAGCGCGAGGGTGGGGTATGAGGCGCCGCCCCTCGCGAAGGGGGAGGAGGAGAGAGAGGAGGAGGAGGAACAGCAGGAGTAGCTGTAGAGGTAGCCGCCCCAGCAACAACACGGAGGTCTCAGTGATGAGCAGCGGGGCCGGGCTCAAAACGAGGTAATCTAGGGGGCATCACCTTTAGACGCAGTATCAGTGGCAACAACAGGAGAAGGAGCAACCGGAGCAGGATTTAGCAGGAGCAGGAGAACGAGCAGGAGTAACGGGGACACGAGCACGAGAAGAATTATCTACAACGAGGTTGTGCCGTCAACTTGGACAACGGTGGCGTCGGAGTGACGCTTTTATTTCGCCTTGTTTGGTCCAGATTGAAGTTTACCGACTTGAGCAGTGCTTTCGCGGTACGTTGGATACGGGTTCAACCCGAGAGGGATTTTCCGCGATAGTATTGTGTATACTTCGAAGTATATTATTTGCGGTGACGTGTAGCACAATGTCATGGAGAAAGTTGGTGCGATCAAGTTGTCGTATTACATAACACCACTACAAACAACCTGGGACATTCAGCAGTAACATGCTGGCTGTCGCATATGTGTACGAACCGCTTTTCTCTGAATATCAAGCTGGACGACACAGCATTGATACACTGGGTAACGCCTACCGGGTATATATATGTGTGAATCTCTTTCCCCCAGTCCACAACCTAGGTAAAATATTGATGCTACGCTGGTCTTCCTTCTCCTACATGTTCAACTGAAAGGCGTGCAGACATGGTCTGTCTTTGTTTCGCATAAAAAATTATCTAATCGCAGAGCAGCGAGGTTGAGTGTTACCCAGGTATATATTCTGCTTGTAAGAATGTCCCACTTCCAAATGGCTTAATAATGCGAACGGGCTCGAGGGTGGGTGGCCTTTCCGCAAATAATCACTCGAGGACCTCTAACAATCTGGGAGAAGGGATCTTTAGGTTGGTAGGCTGTTCGGATGTTTTAGTTCCTGTTGGGATCAAGGTACGGGCGAAGACCCAACCCAACCCCTGACTCTAACTCTAACCCTGACCCCAAACCGCAGCCAAAACGGGCCAAAACTCGCCATAAACGCGGCTACGCCGAGTTTGGATCGAACCAGACCACGTTACACTTTTTTCAAGTAAAACACATCCCTAAAGATCCCTTCTCCCAGACTGCTAAACCTACTCGGAGGATCAGAAACGCGCAAAGAACCGTCGTTGCTGTATACCCCGGCCGGAAGAAGAATGCGCGAAATATATCCCAGATTTCTCACCGATGTCTGCACACGAGTGCTTGCACGCATATTCGCGCGCACTTTGGACCACGAGCGGTGGTTTCAACTCCAACCGAAACCTGTTGCGTACAGGATCCGATCAAGGACAAAATATAGAGCGTGTGAATCTTAAGCGCTGGCCGTGAATAACGATAGCCGATTAAGAGTCTTGCCTGGCTGTGACGTCCGTGGAGTTGGACACACTCGGCGAAGATTAAGACGCATTTGACGCGTGCTACGATATTTTAGGGGTAGCACCTACTTTTTCTGAGGCTCCTCATTTATTTGAGGAGCTCTGTACCACACCCGACAACCGGCCTTAAGGAAACGCGCAATCTGACCTCAATACAAATCATCCCATGGGCCATGTAGATGCATGCTACGGTAGAGGTACCATTTTTTGGGCGAACTTTCACTGGGACTGATATACATGATCCTCAACTAACTGAGGAACTACTATTAATAACCACTATATTTATTGTCAGTTTAGCTCGCTAAATTTGTTGAGCAACACTTTCGATGGTCCGAGCTTTTAAGCGTCCATTGTTTTTTTCGTCAACTTGTTTTTTTGGGATAGATATAGAGTTCCTCAAGTTAGATGAGGCCCACAAATAAGTAGGTGTTACGAGTACCGCTACCGTTGCACACGTTTCGATATATAGTTAATAGTAGTGAGGAGTACAGTGAAATGCACACCATCCATTGTATGGAGCTGAGCTGCAATGGTTGAGGATCCCCGCGAATCGTAAACGGTTGAGCTCCAAAGCGTAACGCCCCTACCCCCGCAGCATGGCTCATCTGAACCATGGAGGGGATGCATATTAAGGCTTCCCGAGTGTGTGTTGGAAAATCCTGCTATTATTCGAGCGGAGGGTTCGGTTCCCGCCGGTGTTCGCCATAGTTTGTTCAAGCCGTCGACTTGAAACTCATTGCGATCAGTCTCCCATGCGGCGGGGCTCCCCTTGCTGTAGCAGAGTATGGTGTGGGGCCGTGCGCTGTGGATACCGCGCTCCAACGCACGCAAACGGGAAGGTGTTCATATTTACGTAAAAAAAATGAAACGGAAAACAATGCGTGAGTTTGCAGCACAGCAAGCTGAACTCATGCTCAGCCTTCCTGACACGGTATATGATGTCTTCGCGAGGAAGTGAATCCTCCACAGCACATCCGCCCCCGTGAACTCAGCAGGAGCCCGGGGCCAGGATATTTGTAGCATCCGGCTAAGTGGATGGACGCAGACCAACACAAAGAGACAAACAGAGGTGCCCTTATATTCGCCATTCGACGGTGGCGTTCTCAGTGGTGGTTACTGCTATTATTATTGCGACTTGCGTAAGAATCTGCATGCCTACGCATCTGTACTAAACCCGTAGATAATATATATACCAGAGGATAGTCCCCAGACTTCACAGCCCCCCCCCCCCCCCCAAGTAAACCACAGGCCTGGAAGGACTTGGGGTAACTTCATACATGATTATATAGCACTA
This sequence comes from Nereocystis luetkeana, assembly GCA_031213475.1. NCBI lineage: Eukaryota > Phaeophyceae > Laminariales > Laminariaceae > Nereocystis > Nereocystis luetkeana. Next base: position 852 of record JARUPZ010000839.1, on the reverse strand, counting down.
CTTGCTAGATCACTCAGTCAGCGCTGACTGAGTGGTCTACGGGTCGTTCTTATCGGAGACCTTTCTCCCGATAATTTCCACTTTTTTTCGAGCAAATTTTTCAATCTTACCAGATTTTTCTGTTATATGGTTTCTAAGTATACACCTGGTCCTCAACAAAGGGTGTGTCGTGAGTTCAAATATCGCCGACTTCACTCAGTCAGCGCTGAGAGAGTGGTTTAGCATATAGTGCTACGAATAATCACCAAAGGATGTGTCGTGAGGTCAAAAAATCTCGTCGAATTCGTAAATTGCTCTTTCCGAGCGTGCGTGCTGGAGACAATTCGAACGCTTATGATAGTGCGCCTCTAGACATTAGTAGCGAGGCAAGGGGAGGGCCCCAGAGATCACTGTTGTTACTAAGTCGATGAGATTCCATAAACTTTAAAACATACCGGTATCTTTTGTTGAATACATATAGCACTACCTGCTAGAACACTCAGTCAGCGGGTTGACTGAGTGGTCTAGCAGGTAGTTAGTGCTATATAATCAACAAAATAAAATACGACAGAGACAAGGCACGCATCGGCGCAGAAACACGAGAGAATGAGAGACGTTGAATGTCCGGCGGGTTTGTTTGCGATTCTCCGGCATTTTCGGGGGGGGGGGGGGGGGGGTGTACTCGATATCCCCCCCTTAGAATCTTCAGGGGGGGGGGGGGGGCAGGTTTGCATCAATATACACGCTGTCATGGTTACGGTTGTGAAAAAATCCTTTCTTGTGCAGCAGTTCTCACACATACATCATACATAGATAGTGAACGCCCGGGCTTTACGCGGCGGAAAATTACACCTCAGAAATAGTGGTGTCTAC
>JARUPZ010000837.1:12500-28197 GCA_031213475.1 Nereocystis luetkeana | reverse complement strand
AAGTGTTGGCCACCTCGCCTGCGGAGGGGAGGGGCACGACAGATTGTTTCTTCTATTTTTTCTTCCATTTTTTTCTTTTTCTCTTCCGATTTGTCTTCGTTTGTTTTTGTTTTCTCTTTGTTCCCTGTCGTTTCTCTATTTCATAGAATGTGTATGTCGTGGCTGTCGGTTCCAGGATGATCACATGGCTTTGCATTGCCCACTGCTGTGCTTACTGCATACCAGGTACGTGGCAACGTACTGTAGTATCTCTGTGGCGTAGCTTTGTGACCACAGAACTTGTACCTTTTCTAGGATTGAAGAATCGGTATGGACACTGGTTGTGCTGGATGTCGACGGGTAGAAAGAACGATTTAATGTGAAGAATACACACACTCCTATATTACGGTACGTGTACGCGACAGCACTTAAGAATTTCCACTCAGTCTCGCGCCTTATAGGGTGATTCTCATCGGAGAGCTTTTCTTCCAAGTTTTCGCCTTTTTTTCGCGCAATTTTTTTATCTTCCATATTTTCCTGATATTTTTCTTCCGAATGTTGTGTGAAATTTACCGATTTTGATTTTTTGCTTCTTCTGGAGAATTTCACCAATGGTTACAGGACGCCTCCGTATATTGATACACGTCTCCAACTATTTCCAAACTTTGGAAATTGTGGGGAAAACGCTTTCCGATAAGAATGAGCCTTATTTCCTCTACAATTTCAGCAGAAATGCCTAAATCCAAATTATTATTGGGCGAAGAGGTGCAAAACGCCAAATTCCTAAAATTCAATTTCTTAGGGTCATTCTTATCGGAGAGTTTTTTTTCCAAATTTTCGATATTGTTTCCGCGCAATTTTTCAATCTTTGGAATTTTTGGAAAAATCGCTCTCCGATAAGAATGAGCCTTAGTTTGCAAAGGCGTTCAACCCGACCTTTTTTTTCTTGAGCGGTTATCAAGAATGTTTTTTTCCCACACGGCATCGATCACTCATAATTCACTAAATATCTATAGAATAGAAGCGACTTCACGACTGCAGGCAGCAAAGTTCATCTTGGCCACCTTCAACGACTCTGATGTGGCACTACTCGTACACAATGGTTATAGCCACTCAATCGACATGGTTTACGTTACGCACGTTGGGCGTCAATGCTCTCCCCCTGCTACTGACTGCCGGTTTTTCTCCGCCTGCTCGTGAATCTCCCAGCTGACTGTTCTGCCCGCCCGCTCCGACTGTTCCCCCCGCCTGCTCTTTGTCGTTACGCTCTAGTAAAACCCACGCACCCACCGCCGCGCTTGTTTCCGTGCTGTATGCACCTAACGGTAGCTTAATCCTCCGCACGCTTTGGTCTTCTTCAAGATGCACACGGTAATTGTACACTCCTTTCGTGCGCTCCTGACTCTTGCGAGTGATCAGGCCACCAAACCACCCCATCCATCCATGCTTAGTCTCACTAATACACCACATTTCACGAAAGAGTTGCCTAGAGCAGGTGTCCTCGACTCTTGAAGACCAAACCCATCCGGAATAACCATCCCGAATGCCTCATCCTCCGGTGGCATGTCGTTTTCGTCGTCCAGCTGAGTCAGCGGTTCTTTCCCGTTGTCAGAGGCGTCTGCATGCCATACGAGGAGAGTGTGGGGGCAAACGAAACTTTAATGAAAAGAGGGTCGTCTTTCACGTTGTTCGAGGGTCTAACTCTGGGACCATTCCCGAGAAGAGAACCACACAGTACTATACTGTAAGTCATAAGTCAGGAAACGTCTTGTCAAGTACCCACTAAACACCGGTAATACTGCTGTATCTAGTTACCTGTACTACTGTAGTAAAACACCTTAACCCTTTTAGAACCGCAGTCCCGTTTTGGGGACAAACCACTCAAATATCAAGTAGTTTATCCCCGAAACGGGACAGCGGTTCTAAAGGGGTTAAAGAGCTGAACCTAACGAGACTAGATGCAACAACACAAAAACAGAAAACCCGTATACCATCACCTCCTTCCAAACTGTCCTCGTATTCCTCCTCGCTGTCCTCGTTCTCGTCTTCACTGTGCTCGCCCCCCTCATCGCTGTCCTCGTCGTCTTCCCCGCGTCTCCACTGCCCTCGTCCTGCTCCCTTTTCCTTGCTCTTGCTCTCCCCGTCCCCTGACCCACCTGCTTCCTGTCCACTCTTATCACCACCCCCTCCCGCGAGCTGGAATAAGGTGGGATAGCGTAGTTGAGAAAGTATGGAAGGATATAGGGGGAAACCAAGAAGAGGTGATGTCCGCCGGGAAGTTTGGGAAGTACAAGGCAGAAGTAGAAGAAAGGATAGAAAAAAGGGGGAAAAAGCTAGCGCTACGAAACAAGGTGGAATCGGAAAAACACCTGAAGATTTACGGGGGTTGAGGGAAGGAATAGGAATGAAAACGTATCTGCACGGCCCAATGGACTTCGCGAAAACGTTGAAACTGCGCTTTCGTGTAGGTGACTTGGACCTGCCAGAAACAAGAAAGAGGTGTACCAGTAGCCGGGAGGAGGAAGAAATAGATGCACAGATGTGCCCGTGTGGCAAAGCAATAGAGAGCAGAACTCACATAGTAGGAGAATGTGAAGTTTACAAGGAGAAACGGGATGTGTTACAAGAGGAGATAAGGGAAATAGACGAATGTGACATGGAGGAGTTTGACACCCTATTGATAGATAGCAGTTAGAAAACAATCGCTATCCTAGGAGATAGATGGTGGCCACAGGCGGCCAAACAGGAAGGGGATAAGATTAGCAAAACGTTTCTATGTAATATATGGAAACAACGTAATGAACGCCCAATTGTTGGAGGTGGCTCTATTAGAAGTAGGAACGGTGCTCCGTCTCGAAAGGGATGCGTGGTCAATGGTCAAACGACTAAGGCAAGCAACAAATGAGTACGCCCTCCCCTCCCCCCCCTCCCCCCTCCCGCGGCCATCCCCGTCACTTTCTCCTTCAGCTCCTTGCCCGTCGATTTCCTCCCCACTGCTCCCATCCCCCTGGCCCCTACCACCTCGTCCTCGCTTGCATCGCCCATGAACGCCAAAGGCTCCGTCATCTCCTCCAGGTTGAATTCGCTCGTCCCCTGTCCCCTCCGCCGTCATCAGGCTCCCTGTCTTCTCGAACAGGCGAAACCTGTAGCCAGCGCGGTTGTCAACGGTGTCCACGGCTGTTGCGACCCACTTAGTGAACAAGGCGCGTCGATCGGATGCAGTCAGCGCGTTGGTGTCGCACCGTTCCAAATTGTCCCCGTTCTCAAGACATAGTTCGAGTTTCTTCCCAACCTCGACCTTGATGAATGCCCCAAGGCCTGCATCGATGGGCTGCAGTGCGTCCGTGCACCCTCCAGGGTAAAACCACACCAGCGAGTTGCACTCCTTCTAGATGTATGCCTTAAACTAGTTCGTTGTATGTCCGTGCAAGCTATCCAGAGTCGGCAATGGTTGCTCCGCGGGCACCCTACCCCGGCCTTGCATAAGACGCTTGCGAAAGCAATTTTCAGTCCACTCCATGCAGTAGTCGATGTCCGCCCACGCGTTTTTCTAGGAAAAAACGTCCACGCGAGAGTCATAGGCCTTCTTCTCCACCTTCGAGATCCGCTTCCCGGTACCTCCAAAAATGATCGCGCACCGCATGAGCTTCCCACCGGGCCCAATTATGGTAGATTGGATCATGCACTGCTTCTTTTCCAGCTCACTGAAAGGCTGCGCGATGGAGACGCGCTTACTTCCCTTTGGGACCCACGTTTTCGACTGGGCACCTGGTCAGAATTGAACCGTTCGTTCAGCTGAAACCGCCCGTACTTCGGATCTCGTGGCTGGGCAGCCCGCACCCCAGCTTCCGTGTCTGAGAACGCGTGTCCCTTACGCTGCGCTGGCTCGTTCATCATCTTGCGATGATTTCTGAGGAACGGCCAGATCTGCGGTAGACGTTCGTCGGTAGATTTGTTCTTGAGGTTGCTCCTGCGTCGCATCGACAGGGTGTGGTGTTTCGCCCACCGCTGTCCCATCTGTGAGACGGGTGGAACGCCACCGCCAGCGGATTGGCAGGGTACATGTCCCGCAGCAGCTTCCGGTACGTCACCGTGACCTACAGCAAGGACAATTTCAGCTTCCTCTTTCGGCGCGCCATCAACAGCTTGTAGAGCTCTCGCTCTGCGAACCATCGTCGGGGTCGTTGCTTGGTGAAGAGGCCATTCGTAACTCCTCCGACGCCTTCGCCACGATATTAGCTTCGCCAGATCTCCATTTGCTGAAACCACGATGCAGTGCAGGTCAAGGCGCTTACATCCTCTGCTCCAAGGGCCTGCAGATACTCTACCAGCAAGCAGTACACCACCCACCACCGCACTGCTTCCACCCGCATCGAAAAAACAAATAATGGTGTTGCAATATTATTATTTGCATTTTTGCAGAGGGGAAAGGAATTTGTTTGGCGAAACGAAAAAAAAAAAACGCCACCTGTGAGGACGAATTTGGAGCAGAGGCAGTTTGGCGGGGGGCCTGGTGTGGTCTTGAGGGATGTTTGGGCAAATTCTTGTTTTTCAGGGGTGCAGTGCATTCAGCCAGATTCTTACTGCCGACCCCCTTGCCCTTCCAAATTTGTAATTCTTATTTCCTTCTCGAGTGCAGCGGATACAGATGCTTACCTGTAAATTCTTAAATTTCCGTAAATCCCAGTCTGACGTTCTTAACTGCCAGATTCTTAAGTGATGTCGCGTACTGCAGCGAGACTAAAATGATTTGAGTTGCTCGTATACCATTCAACCAGAAATACTCCACCCTAAAAATCAGATCCGAGACAAGTGAAGAATACATGCGAGCATGTCTTACACTAAACTTGTAGGCGGTGACCTGGTCCTTCTCGCGTACCCGCGTCCTCGTCGGCCGCGTAAGATGCCGACGTCCCGGCTCCGTCCCCCAGCCCACGAAGCTGCTGAAAAAACGAAATTCGCTCACACCTTGCTCGTCCTCGCGCTCATCGAGCAATGGGGGCGGCCATGGCGCGGAAGAAGTCGAAGCGGCTCCTCCTGGCGTCGTTGCTGCTGCTGCGGCTGGGTGTGTCCCTCCATCAGTCCGGCACCTTGCCCACCGTCAACCCCCCATGAATGGCCCAAATCCTCGTCCTCCCAACCTTGCGTTCCCTCGCGCTCAGCTGGCAATGGCGGCGGCCACAGCGCGGGGGGCGTCAGAGCTGGTGGCTCCTCCTGAAGTCGATGTTGCTGCTGCTGCGGTTGGGTGTGTTCCTCCATCGCCTCCTGTCCATGCTCCTCATGGTTCGCATCTTTCTCCACTTGTTCCTCACCCCCAACCAGCTCCTCCTCGCGCCCCACCAGGTCCCAATCGCTCAGCTGCAAAATCCCTTTCTGCATGCACTCCTTCTCCACGTTCATCACCTGCCCCTCCGGTTCCCTAAACGGAGCATTGACCACCTGCTTTGGCTGCTGCAATGACAAAACCCCAGTGATTGTCGATGCGCGCTCTTTTTCCATGCCTTCCTACCAAAGCCTTCGTGATGTAGTCATTGATCGGTTGTCGATCCTTCCACAGACAGCGTCGGGAACGCGGATAAATCCACGGCATACCCTGCGCCCGGTTTTTCGCTCGACGAAATCGTAATCAAGGATGTTGCGCTTGATGGTGGGGCGTTGCTCTCCTGGGCTGGTGCTCCTCTCCCAACTGCTCTCTAACTTCTACTTGGTGTGCGTAACTAACGTCGGCCGGGTGTCGCTGAATGGCATGTTGTTGCTGATGCTCCTTCTAGGAGTGAGATTTCGCGGGTAGTAGTGTTCGCTGTACTCCTGATGTTGGTGCTGCTGCTCACGCTGATTGATGCTGACAACGTTGCTGCTGCTGTTGCTGCTGGTAGTGGTCTTCTGGTGGATACTATCAATAGGGGTCGCGGAATTGATTTTGTTGCTGGTGTTGTTGGGAGTGATCTTCTGAGTAGTAGGGGTCGCTGAATTAATGTTACTGGTGATACTGCTGCTGATGCTGGTGATAATCTGGCGGGTAGTAGGGGTCGCTGAGTTGCTGTTGGTGCTGGTGCTGTTGGTACTACAGTAAATAATCTTCTGAGTGGTAGGGGTCGCTGAATTGCTGTTGCTGCTGCTGCTGCTGGTGATAACGTCACTGATGCTGGTGTTGCTGTCGCTGTGTATCCTATTCCGCTATAGCCTCGAGGTTTGCCGTTCTTCGGCAGTCCACTACGCTACCCCGACGGCGGCCTTATCCTCATCGGTCAGTCCATCGCGCCATTTTAGCTTCGCGAGTACGGTTTTTATCCAAGGAATGTCTACTGTGTCAGCAGCCAGTTCAAAACCCATTTTTTGCAGCCTCTCACCGGGTTTCCCTCGGCACGGCGTCCAGTAGCAGTCCATCCCTAGCGCTCACCCTCTGGCACGAGCCATCCTGGCTTACAGGTCTCACTAGCGTAAGCGGGTCGAGGGCGGTCGGGTTTCCCGGGAACCCAGTTACCCCGCTAGCGTACGGGGACAACTCGTGCACCGGGTGTGGCGCCGCTCGACCTTGCCACGAGGCGCGGGAGCAATAGAAGAGATGGTGTTGCGAAGTCTTAATTATTTTGTCGTCGAGTTGTGTACTTGAAAGACTGGGGTCAAGGGCGCCATCACCCCTCTTTCCCGTGACCCTGAAAAACCATCCTAATGTATGTGTATGCAACCCGTTCGGAAAAGCATAAACCCCACCACATGTGCCCGTTGGACAGCTTTCAGCCACATAAATCACACCAATCAACCACTCAGCATGCAGCAGGCATTCGCGCGACTGTGAACAACTGTTATGTCTTACAGAGATGCCCGGTGGTTAAGTCCCACCCTATCCGCTGTGCGGTAAATTTGTACCATTACGCCGTAACAGCCCGAAAGGCGCAAACCGCCGGGCAGTCCCAGTCAGTCAGCACTACCACTGCCTTGCTAGAGGCCCGAAGCGTCTTGCCAAACTGAAAGTTGAAGATCAAACCCTTCGACGCTGGGAGTTTTTAAGACGTGCGACCCCATTATAAAGGAAAGATCCTAACCCCTGCGCATCGAATAGAAAACCAAATAACGCAAGGCTGTATCTCGCGGCAGAGAAATACGCTCAGCCATAGAGCTGGCCACCTGTGTACGCGACCGCATGTCGCTTAGCAGATCTATGAGTGTGTGCTCCAACGGTGGCGCGGCCTGATTGACTTGAACCCCGACCTGTTCCTCAGACACGAAGGTAAGGCACGAATCTACCAACGGGTTCGAGCACGGATGTCCTACCCGGCGGACAGGGTCCCATTCTTCTCCTTGCCCGTTTTCTTTCATCGACATTTTCAGCTAGTAGGTTTAGCAGTCTGGGAGAAGGGATCTATCTTTAGGTATGCTTTTTACTTGAAAAATGTGTAGCGTGGTCTGCACTTCGGAATCGTCGTCCGCATCTGATAAATTTCCGGGTTCGATCCAACTCGTCGTAGCCGCGTTTATGGCGAGTTTTGGCCCGTTTCGGCTGCGGTTTGGGGTCAGGGTTAGAGTAACGGTTAGGGTTAGGGTTAGAGTCAGGGGTTGGGTTGGGTCTTCGCCCGTACCTTGATCCCAACAGGAACCAAAGCATCCGAACAGCCTACCAACCTAAAGATCCCTTCTCCCAGATTGTTAAAGGTCCTCTTTGCAGCTCCGAGACAAAACCTTTTCGAATAGACTCGGCCGCGTACCGTTTAGCGCACGACCGAGCGCCGATGTGTGTATTCAATAAAAAAAACTAGCAAAGTACGAATTATAAAACAAATGCAGGAAAAGTGCTGAAAATTCGCCACGAATATGTGTGTGTGTTCTTCACATTAAACCGTTCTTTCTACCCGTCGACATCCAGCACAACCAGTGTCCGTGCCGATTCTTCAATCCTAGAAGAGATACAAGTTCTGTGGTCACAAAGCTACGCCACAGAGATACTACGTTGCCATGTACCGGTATGCAGCAAGCACTGCAGTGGGCAATGCAATTCCATGTCATCATACTAGATACGACAGACACGACATACACAATCTATGAAATAGGGACACGAAAAGAAGCAATCAAAGAGAAAACAGAAACAAAGTAGACAAATCGAAAGAGAAAAGGAAAAAGAGCAAAAAAAATGAAAGCAAAAACTAGGAGAAACAATCTGTCGTGCCCCCCCCCCGCAGGCGAGGTGGCCAACACATGAAAAAGAACGAGCTGGGAAAAAAAGAAAAAAATAACAGAAACACCACTGCTTGTAAACAGAGTAAGAAAAAGAACCAAGGAAAAAAACAAAAAAGGAAACAAACAAACAAAGAAACAAACAAACAAACAAACAAACAAAGGGAAAATAACAAAGGAAAAAATAACTGGCAGACCAAAGCCCAAAGCACCCTCCTGGTGGCGGCAGCAGTTTGTGGTATGAGTAGTATAGCCAGGTTCCCCCTGCTCATCCGCCTGGTACCTTGCTACCCAGACTGCCGTCTACGCCCTGCGTTCGTCAACTATGCTCAGCCCCTTGGCGTCAGACAATACGAAACGAGCAGAGCAGGTTCGTCATCCAACCACGCCACACGGCTCCTTCAGTACGGCTTATCAATCAGAAAAGGAAGAGAAAAAAATGAAATGAAAATCACGGAGAATCAGCGCAAGAAAGGAAAAAATAAAACAAAAGAGAAGACAAGGGAAGACCACGTTTGAACCAGCTGCACCAGTTGGTGGCACTAGTAGTATGGTCGTGTTCTACTTCCTAGTCGGCCTGGTCCCTTGCTACCCTGTCTGCCAACTCCTTCCTACTTTCGTCTACCGCAGTTTCCCTTCTACCCCTCCTGTCCCCCCCCCTCTCCGCATTCCCTTGGTCGGGCTTTCTGCCACTTCTCCTGTTGCCCCCTCCACCCCCATTCCCTTGGACACCATCCACGGTGGATGCGCGGCGCTGCCTACTCATCTCAGCCTCAGTCTCGTGCCACCTCACCATAAACCGTTCGGCTGCTTCAATGATCCCCCGGTACCACTTCCATGCCTGCCATAGGCTTCTGCTCTTTACATCTCAAGAAGGTGCTGAGCATGTTGAGGACGGTGCATTTCCCACAAGGAGCCCAGTGCCCCAGTAATATGGAAATATCATGTATGTGGCGGAATACGCCACAGCCCGCCAAGAAAGGCATCTCGTTCAAATCAATGCGCCAGCACATAAAATCAGGGAGCCTTGGCGGGACAGTAGTGTCAAGCTTGGCAGCGACTCTACCCATCCTCTGCACTTCTTGCTCGTCTGTCTACAGGAAATATAAATATCTTGGTGCCGCGGAATCTAGGCAATATCCTTTCTTGCACGGTTTCCCTCAACGAACAAATCATCACGCCGGTCTCAACTACCACCCCCAGTATCATGCCCAGATGGGCGGCGACAAGGACAGCTTCGAATACCTTTTGGCTACCGGACCTTTCGTTGGACACATCTACCTTCAACAGGAGAGCGACGTACATGCTCACATACACGACAACATGTCCCATGCGATTTATCCACGTGTCCCACCTAGACGCAAAGGGGGCTAATCCTTCCGACATCATCGCGAACACAAAGGCGGTCATTAGCGTTACAGCAATCTGGGCCGAAGTGTTGGGATATATAAAAACCACCGCCCCCGTCAGCAACACACGTCGACCGCATTCGATTACCTCGTAATAGAATATCGACGGCTTGTACGGCTTCCACAAGTCGGAAAACGATTGGATACCCTGACAGTCCGCTCGACCAACTCCGTCCTTCAGTACCCGATTGTTCCTAAGCAAGAGGCTGATGTACAGACTTGGAATTCCCACTGTGTAAAGCAAGATCATAAAGCCTGCGTAAATCTGAAACGCGCCGTGCTCTGAGGAATCACACTCAACACGATAGTCGGCACGGAGGTACCTCTTGCCGTCGTCAAGGTCATCACACGCAAACATCTGAAACAGAATAGAACTAACGCTTGAGTACACCAAGAATGTCAGTAGTAGCACCATCGACACGTGCTTGTGCCGGATCGATAGGAGCGCTTCATATTTCCCCCGGCTACCATTTGCCGCCACAGCGTAAGTCAGTCCAAGAAATATTACGGCGATGATGGGGCCGATCGTTGCTATCAACAGTCGGCCGTGGATGCCAATGTCGAACAGACAGCCCACCGATAGTTGAGATATCCAGCCGAGGTCCAAGTTGAGCACATTCACAGCATCGAGGAAGCGCTGGTACATGTGGGGGTAGGTGACGTTCGCAATAGTGGCGAACTGGATGGGAAATCAACAAGTTCGGCACAAACGTTTGGGCAAGTATTAGGTTGCAGCAGTGCTCAAGACGGCACGTTTGTTAATATTATAGACGGCGCCTAAAAATGGCATCTACACTGTAGCAACGTAACTGTTCACCCATGTGCGTTTGGTTGGTCAAACCAGAAGCGTACCCGACCGCTTTGGCAAGGTTTTTGGGTGAGCAACCGCTGGCAAACGCTATAACGCCAAAAAGGCCCAGGTCTGGATATTTCGTACTGGTCCGTCGATACGAAGAGCGAAGAAGTTGAACTCTGCTACTATAATGCGTACAAGTGTAATCGATCTACTATTCAGTGTCGGCGCAGAGTAAATGCATGCGGAAACGCTTCCCTACTCACAGGGGCCAAACCAACAGGGCAACACTCGACCGAAACGGCTGGTGCGAGGTGAGCGTTCTCGCTGCGTCAGATAACATCTTACAGAGACAGCCCTAACCTGTGTCACGATTTGCAATGCGACGATGACGATCTTGATAGATTGCAGCGGAACGAACCGCGTCAGCCGCCCAACGACCCCGAGATTATCACCCGCCAGCTGGCTTGACATCGTGTACGACGCAGTGGCGGCCGCAACGATCAAGAGGAGTACGCCAAGAACAACCGTGAGCACGGTTCCGCCTGCTTTGTCCGAGCACTTATCGCAGGCAAACCCGAAACTCACCGCATACCCGTTGCTGCAAATCGCACAGTCTGTTGCATAGTGACGCGCAGCGAGGTTGGGCAATCGGCATGTCAACGGTATTTCAAAGATTACTCACTGACACCGGTAACGAGCTGTGCCGTTTCATCAGCGAAGGGTTATCCCATATTTCAGCAATCGGCACTGGCCCCTCCACCGGTATGGCATTGAGCTCTTACATTAGGGAGCCCTACAAGAGGCTAAAACTCGTCTCTGCAGTCCTGAGAAAAAAATATATATGAGCAAATGGTGCATGCTACTTTAGGGGTGTACCTGACGCTCCTGTGGCTTCTCACTTGGGGAGCTCCACATCTCGCCCAAAATTCGAGCATCTTCAACTATATACGCTTAACCCGAAAACAATCCAATGGATTATACATACTTTACTCAAACAACAAACCAGATTTGATAGAGCTCCTCGATTAAGGATCCTCGTCAGCCAGAAAGGTTCCCAGGCATAACGTGGTGCCCCGCTCATACCTTGGGTAGATAGAAAAACGGCGTTTCAGTTGTGGCCGAAGCCGTCAGCCAAGCAGTAGCTAGGTACATGCAATTGGTTCAGATGGCGAGGCAGGCACGGTGCCTGACAGTTCATCGTGCTTGAATTCAGTCTCATTTCTCTAGGTGGTCGTTCGCTCACATGGTCCTTCGTAGCCGTCAAGGCAGTAGTCAGATGTTCCTGTCACGCCCCCTAAGCAGGACTCTTCTCTGTAGCATGCCAACACGTTCGTACTGGTCGAGGTGGCACGCCAAAAGCCGGGATTGATTGAGAGTGTTTCCAGTGTGGTGCCCCCACCGGAGCTTGTGGAGTGCTGCATGCTTGGGTTGCAGGTAGGAACCACGAGCGATTCTCCGAAGGCGCATCCTTGGCACGGAGCCCTGCATCCGTTGCAGGCGATCTCAAGGGCATTTCCTGACTGCAGCAGAACGAACGAATACATCTGGTTTCAGCCCGAAGGTGATCTCCACAACGAATACAGCCCGTTGGTCACGCCAATTTGAAACCAAGCAGTCACGGGTGAGGATGTTGGTTGTCTCAATGGAGTAGATGCCTAACCTGTCGAACGGCAAGCTAAACGCCTAGAGGAAATAAGTCGTGCCCACGTAGCTACGCACCGAGCCATAAACCAGTACACCGAACCGTCCCAAAAATAAGCATTGTTCCTTTCTAGGCGGGCGGCGGTCAGAGACGTGAATCTCGTGTCGCATCTCAACAGGCGTTCATATCTTTCAACGCGTTGTGATGGAACAATTTCTTACCTCGTCGAAGTCCAGGTACGTGCCTGGTTGACAGTTAAAGAGGTTGCCGACGAAAGAGCTGTTCGATATCCTCCCAACGAAGCCGATGTTGTCTACGGCAGGCCCTGCCCCCTCCTCTGAGCTGTTGTCCACAAACGAGCAATTGTCCAAGAACGATTTGCCTCCTAGTCTCAAGGCCCCTCCAACGGCCGCTGTGTTACCTATGAAGATCGTGTTGAGGATATGATCTTGGCCAGCTAAGCTTTCGATTGCCCCGCCTGTTGCTGTTGCCCAATTGTCAACGAACTGGCATCCGTCGAACTTAGTTGCATAAACCGGTGTTGCCTTGAACTCGCTGAGGTTGTCGTTGCCTGAGGCAGCGATGTAAGCACCACCGCCGGCCCCAGCGAAGTTGGAAACAAATCGAACTGAGGAGAACACCGGGCCAACACCGAAACTAGATACGAACACCGCACCCCCCACAACTTCGGCAGAATTGCCAATGAACAACACGTCTGGCGACTGAAACTCAATAGACAGCATCCCGTTCAACGCTAAACCGCCGCCAGTTTCCCCGGCTGTATTGCTCGTGAACGTGGTGGACGCATTGATGGCGAGAGTCGAACTTCGAGGGTTGGTCGCCTCGTCTAGAAACATTGACCCAATTGCCCCGCCGGAAGAGGCCGCCGTGTTTGATACAAACTCCGTCCGACCACTCCATTCCGCAGCCGATCCGTTTTGAACGAAAATGGCGCCGCCAAAGGATGCAGTGCAGCCGAAGAATGTTGTGCGTCCGCTCCAGTACACAGTTGCGTCCCATACCAGATGTGCGGCCCCACCAAACGCGTCTGCGGAGTTGTTGACAAACATAGTGGTTCCGCTCCAGGAAACGGTGGAGCCGCTGTACACTGACAAACCACCGCCTGATGCACCCCCGTTCGGCGAAACCGCACTGTTATGTGCGAATGTCAGGCTTCTTGTCCATGTCACGTTCGAGTTGGACGTCGCACCAAGAGCACCACCGAGGTAGGCCGAATTGTTGAAAAAATCAACATCTCCACCCCACGTAAGTACTGATTCGTGTGCGTTCACAGCCCCACCAGATTGGGCAGTATTTTCCCGAAAAGTGGCGTTTGCGTCGAAGACAGCATTCGACGAAAAAAAAGACACAGCCCCCCCAGATGCTCCACACGTGTTGTTAAAAAACGACGATTTCCCTGTCCATATAATGCTAGCTCCTACAAAGCAACAAGCACCACCAAAACCTGGGGCTTGGTTGCTGGCGAAGATGGTTTCTCCGCTTACCGTAATCGTGGAACGCCGCACAGCAAGGGCACCACCCGACACAATGCCGGGTGCATCTACACCGGCGGCCGTATTGCCATGAAAGGCGGTATTCCCGGCGAAGGACAAGATCGAGCTAGACTCTGCATAAACAGCACCCCCATCGCGCGCCAAGTTCCCGTCGAAGGCCGTATCTCCGCCCCATGTGACGATGGAGTAGTCAAAAACAATCACCGCACCCCCCCGGGTTTCAGCGATGTTGGCAGCAAATGTTGTATACCCGCTCGAAACGACAGTGGACGTGACGCTTATCCCAATGGCCCCACCGTCCAGGCCACTGTTTGCAACGAACTTTGTGATCCCGCTCCAGGAAACACTGGAGCTATTGACTACCCGCATCGCGCCTCCAGTGATGCTTGCTCGATTGTTTCTGAAGGTGGTGGTTGCATTCCACGAAACGTACGAGGAATGTAGCACGTGAACCGCACCCGCATAAAGCAGTGCACTATTATTATTAAACGCCGTCTCTCCGTACCATGAAGCACTTGAGTCGCTTTCGAGTGAAATTGCCCCCGCGCTCCCTAAGGCGCTGTTGGATTGAAAACTCGCGGAGCTGCTCCAGAAAACATCCGACTCGTATTTAGCAGCTATGGCACCTCCAGCACCTCCGGCTCGGTTTCCATTATAAATAGCCTTTCCGCTCCAGGAGAAGCTGGCGTTATCGAAAACCATCACAGCGCCTCCATCGTCGCCGGCTGTGTTGTTGAAGAACGCTATGTTCTCGGCAGTGCACAAGCTGTCCAATACAAACATCGCACCACCGTCCATGGCTGCAGTGTTCGCGAACAACCAGTTATGCCCAATGAAGGACACCACCGAGCTATCAGACGCGTATATGGCGCCCCCGCGGCCGGTAGCCGTATTGCCGAAAAAATGTGCATCGGTCAAAGTCACCCTAGATCGTACTGCAGCGATGGCTCCACCGACGGTACCCGCGCCATAGCTCATGTTTACACCTGTCACGTAAACCGAAGCGTTCACGGCGGATAGCGGACGAGTGGTAGAATTTCCGTCCATACTGGCGATTGGACCGGCGCCCGTTATGTTCAGAACAGTCCCATCGAAGATGTGAATCGTCTGGTCGACGACGACCTCTCCTTGCCACAACACCTCGAATGACCCACCAGAGCAATTAACAGCTACGGCTAGAGATCTAGCTTGTGCCGGATTTTCCACCACCCACACACGTTGACCGTCCGTGGGGCAAGGTCCGGAGGTAGGTGGCGATGACTTGCAGTCGTAGATTTCGTCGCCAGCGCTAGGATCCAAGCAGTCAAAATCATTGATGGTACAAGCGCTGCCGTTGCACGTACACAAGCAGCAGTCTCCCCCGTCGTAGCCGCAAGCCTGATTGTTGTTCTCAGCGGTACACAGCCCGTCACCTACCGATAGCAACTTGTCTTCTGAACATTCGGGGTATTGGGCAGCGATGACTGGGTCTAAACAGGCCGAATCCTCGCAAGTGAAGCTGTTGGAGCCGCAAGAGTACGTAGGGCCGTCCATGCACGTACACGCGCAACAGTCTCCCCCATCGTAGCCGCAAGCCAGGTTGTTGGTTGTAAAATCACAAAACCCGTCGTTTAGCCAATTGAAGTTCCCTGTACAATTCGGATGAGGAGATGCATCTTCGTTAGGGCAGGCCGAGTCCAAACAATTGAATCCGATGGAGCCACAAGGGTACTGAGGACTGTCGGCGCAGGTACACTCGCAACAGTCGCCCCCGTCGTAGCCACAAGCCAGGTTGTTGGTTGCATAATCACAAAACCCGTCGTTTAGCCAGCTCAAATCTCCGGAGCAATTCGTGTACTGGCATATAGACTGGTCCAGTGACAAAACAAGTATCCCCAAACGGGCGCTGATGAGTCGGACCATGCCCGATCCTCGGACCATGCCCGACCCAACGATTTGCCGTCCGGTTCCGCTGTTATCCGCGGCAACACGACATCACACGAAGGGTGGTCGAGCGTTAATAAGAGAGGTATGTCAAGGCGTGCGCATTCAAGGGAGTACACGAAACAGATAGCGTCATCGATTTGCTGGCATGGCATCCACCTTTATTCTGAGGGACCAACCTGGTTGGCTTGCTGCTCGGGAGGTCCGACGAGGCTGAAACGGCTCGACTATTTGCAGAGTGCTTACGATAATGTCGGCTCAG
>JARUPZ010000837.1:0-7500 GCA_031213475.1 Nereocystis luetkeana | reverse complement strand
AGTAGGTAACGCATTCACATTTGACTTTGTCGAGGGCACGGGTTCGAATCTCACTTCGAGAAACAAAATTATCGAAACCCTCGAGTGCGCATCCTGAAAACTTGTTGTTCCTGGCTCTCCAGGTATTAAAACGAAGCTGGTAGGTCAGCGTGCGCCCGTATACGGTACCGACGCTCCAAATATCCCGCCGTTCGGAGTGGGGAGGGGTGTCGTAACGATTACCCTGGGCTGGGTATTTGATCGATATTTTACCCCTATAGCTCGGTACGTAACACCTTCACACCAATGAATGATATATGCTCCTATTATTAATAGCGGGCATTTCACCAATCAAGCCGGAAAGGGTGGCATACACTCACGCCTGTACCAATCAAACACATACATCTGATAATTCGAATCGTACGAAGTGTGCAGTTGTACGCATGGTATATATCATATATATATATATATATATATATATATATATACCTGGTATGACGAGGTGCTCGTTTACTGCGGACAAGATTATTATCATTAGGCTTGCCATCCAACAATATGCAGCCATGAGCTTCAACATTCACCTATCAAAACATATATATCCCTGAAAGACAAATTCCCCGGATATAAAGGAAACCTATGCACAAGGTCTATATATTATACTACGTATTGTTGTTGTTGTGTTTGTTTTGATTTGAGCCTTTTGACTGGCGTGTTTTATCCTTGTTGGCGGACAAACCGAGGAAATCAGACATACATACCCTTCTCGAATGAGTCCAGGGTCTGTCCCTCCGGGAGGTACTCAACTCACATCTAATATATCCAGGGGCGTAGTTCGAGTTTTGGCCTGGGGAGCAACATCGAGCAAAAAACAACAGAAATTAGGGGCATATTACCCAGGGCTTTTCACGAGTCAGGTTAAACCTCACGGGTCGGGTCGGGTAGGGTAGGGTCGGGTCGGCTGACCCGACCCGACCCGACCCACGAAAAAACTGAGGTATGTTGACTTGACCCGACCCGACCCGCGAGATTTGAAAGCCTCTTGACCCGACAAGACCCGACCCGTGAGATTTGAAATCTCGTGACCCGACCAGACCCAACCCGACCCGCGAGATTCCAAAACCTCCTGACCCGACCCGACCTGTCCCGTCGAGGCGTTCTACAATAATAAGGGTTCACCCAAAAAAAACAGCAAAAATAAAATCGCATCCCGATGAATAATCCCATGGCCCAAGTATAAGAAACGTCTTTTTCGAAACAAGATTGGCATAGAATAGCGATGATTTGGGGTTAAAGAGCCTCGTTTTTCAGGAAAATATCAGCGGAAATAAATGTGGTACCTCTATCGTAGAACGCGTCCCTTCCGATTGACCCGTGAGAAACGGCTTTCGTGCGGGTCGGGTCACCTTGACCCGCGAGACTATTTATCTTGACCCGACAGGTTCGACCCGCGGATCTGGACCGTGGGTCGGGTCACCTTGACCCGAGAGACCATTTATCTTGACCCGAAGATTCGACCCGTGGATCTGGACCGTGGATCGGCAAAGACAATTTATGCTCATTTTAGTGCAGCGATATATGACCCGGCTGTAGTGGGTATGAATGGATGCGGGCATATATATGCGTATATTAATTTGGCGGTGTTATAATGTTTGGATATGATACCAAGGAGTATTATTGAGTATTGGTACGAGGGAAGCCTTTAAGAAAGAGAACGGGAAGTGATTCAAGTGTCGGATCCGCGAGCCGAATGTGCGGGTCCGACCCGCGGGTCAGTAAAACCAAAATCGCGGGTCGTGACCTGCCCCGACCCGCGAACTTTTCATCACTTCTTGACCCGACCCAACCCGACCCATGAGATTTGAAAAACTCTTGACCCGATCTGACCCGACCAACGAGATAAGAAAATCTCTTGACCCGACCCGACCCGACCCGTGACACTTTGAACAATTCCTGACCTGACTCGACCCGACCCGTGACATCTTGAACATCACGTGACCCGACCCGCGGGTCGGGTCATGACTCGCGAAAAGCCCTGATACTCGTACTTTAAGGTCGGGATGTTGTATTTCAGGGGTGGCTATATTAATAGTGAGTTCGCTGACTATATATTGTATAATCACCAACTATAGCACAGTTAGTACCCGGTAGGTATTACGTTGCTATGTACGTGGAGTTAATTGCGCCCGGCGGTTTGTGAGGAGTGCGCTGCGTCTTTGTATCTGAATAGCGCTTTTGTTGCTCGATTCGCGTGTGTTAATACTGGCAAACTACCTGTACTACTACTGCAAGTCGTCTACAACAGTACATCACTTCAGTATAATAGTTAGTTGGCTTACTTTTTCGCCACCCAAGTACAGTGTGTTGTAACAAATAATACTGCATGTAGCCGTGAAGTACTCTATAGTTCTTAGTAGTCATTATAGTAAGCAAATCACAGCCCTATGTGTGTATATACATGTAGGGCTGTCAGTTGGAAGGGATCCGAGCGGCCTTCTTCAAGAAGCGAAGTTTTGAGCGGGGTATCTCTCGGAGAGTGCGAGATAATCAGAAGCGTCACGAGTGACTCCGTCGTGTGGAGGGCAGCACAGTTAGTACCCGGTAGGTATTACGTTGCTATGTACGTGGAGTTAATTGCGCCCGGCGGTTTGTGAGGAGTGCGCTGCGTCTTTGTATCTGAATAGCGCTTTTGTTGCTCGATTCGCGTGTGTTAATACTGGCAAACTACCTGTACTACTACTGCAAGTCGTCTACAACAGTACATCACTTCAGTATAATAGTTAGTTGGCTTACTTTTTCGCCACCCAAGTACAGTGTGTTGTAACAAATAATACTGCATGTAGCCGTGAAGTACTCTATAGTTCTTAGTAGTCATTATAGTAAGCAAATCACAGCCCTATGTGTGTATATACATGTAGGGCTGTCAGTTGGAAGGGATCCGAGCGGCCTTCTTCAAGAAGCGAAGTTTTGAGCGGGGTATCTCTCGGAGAGTGCGAGATAATCAGAAGCGTCACGAGTGACTCCGTCGTGTGGAGGGCGTGACAGCACGCCATCTATGATTGTCTGACATGCCCACATCGGATCGGTAAACAATCAATGCCGGACTGGAACAAGTACGATGCACACACAACGCTTTTTGGAGGACGAAAGTAATAATAACGATAATCGCAACGAAACGAACGGCTAACGTACAATAACGGCA
Organism: Nereocystis luetkeana; assembly: GCA_031213475.1. NCBI lineage: Eukaryota > Phaeophyceae > Laminariales > Laminariaceae > Nereocystis > Nereocystis luetkeana. The sequence goes on along the minus strand of JARUPZ010000837.1, from coordinate 4,322 downwards.
GTAAGTAGTAGTAGGTGTCTTTTGTGCTCTCTGGGTAAAGTATCTATGGATGTGTGGAAAGTGGTGGGAGGGGGGGGGGCACGGGCGCGCCTTCTACTGTTTGGTGCTGTATACGGTTAGTAGTAGTAGCACGCGTCCTCCGTGATGCCGCCCCCCCTCGCTGCACTTTACTGTCTGCTACTATTACAGTTACTAGTAGTAGCTCGTTTTATACGCCCGACACCATCCGCTGTCCGATTTTGACAGGCTACACGCAACAAGGACGGGTCGGTCAATCCCCCCTCATTTTCAACCCACTTATAGTACTGTAGTGTTGTTGATGTTGCTGTTCTCACGTAAACTCGTCGCCACAATACAATGCAGTCCATGATCGCAGTACAGATATATATGCAGCAGTATAACCTACTGTAGCAAATAAGTTCATCGTCAGCCTCCACGAGTTCAACATGCACATGTACATACATGCACAGGCGCGTACCTTCACTTCGAGCGTGGAACTGCTGTTTTTGAGCAGACCCAAATACCTGGACCAAAACGCCTTGTGTCCAGCTTGCTGTGCCCAGCGAAAAAACAACAGTGTCCTGAATACCTCCACACTGCTGCTGCGTCTGACTTGGCGCCTTGAATGCCCTTTTTTTCGTGGTGTCTGCTTATCTCCGCACGCCACGACGACCTGAAGGTGTGCCGGCCCAGTACTTTTCACTTCTCAACGGATGGCACATCCATCACGTTCTTCTGATTTATCCATTTGACTCGCTAATTCTTCTCACGAATCCCATATTTATTCCGCCGCTTCGGTGTAGCCCAAGGAAACTGCTGTACTATTGCTTTGCACGCATAAACTGCTGTTTATTTTCACAACTACGATTTTTTCCTGCGGGCTACGTCGACGTATACCAGGTATATGCGAGTATGAAGATCCGAAGTAAAAAAAGAAGCTGACGAGATCGAAAAAACCCTCTAAAATCATCTTGAGGACTCGGTGGTGTAGTATTTCGATCGCGAGTTCTACCCGGGATCCATTCAAAAATTGGGTATTGGGTGTGTACGTAGGTTTCCACAGCAGTGGTCTACGAATCATTACAGGGTTGAAAGCAACGAATTCGCCACGTACCTACAAAGTATGCCATAAAGGCGACCGCTGTAGTGTAGCTATACGGTTGCTCCCTGCAGGTGTCGCAGTAGGGTTAGGACAGGTCCAGCCCAGGCCCGGTGCTCGGGTTCGTCCTGCTCAACTCTTGATGCACGCGCGGTGACTGAAAATCGTGCTACCTTGTCCCATTCTATATCGTAGGGACCGTAGGGTTTGTTGGAAAGGTATTGGGCTATAGAGGTGAAAGACGGGTCGATTACCCAGGGTACAGCTATAACAATCTGATCGATTACCCCTATGCTCAGTAGGTATTATCTTCACGTTCGGCGTCTTCGACAAGACACGGGTTCGAATCTCACTCGAACGTTTCTTTTATAGAAACGCTTGCGCGTGCGTCCCTAAAACCACATCTCCCTGCTTCCCAAGGTATTGAAACGAAGCAGGTAGGTCAGCGTACGGCCGTACCAGGTATACGGTACCGACGTCCCAAGGATCCTGCCGTTCAGAGGGGGGGGCGTTGTTGTAAGGATTGCCCTTGGGCTAGGTATTTGATCGATTATGCCCCTAAAGCTCAGTAGATTATATCTTCGCATTCTGCATTGCCTACAACTAACTGTGCTTACTGCATACATACGCAACAACGTAGTATCTCAGTAGCGTAGTTTTGGGACCACAGAACTTGTGTGTATGTGTGTGTTCTTCACATAAAACCGTTTTTTCTACCCGTCGACATCCAGCACAACCAGTGCCCGTGCCGATTCTTCAATCCTAGAAGAGATCCAAGCTATGTGGAAACAAAGCTACGCCACAGAGATACTACGTTGCCACACACCTGGTATGCAGTAAGCACACTATTATTATTTCTCTTGCCATCCGACAATGTGCAGCATGATCTTCAACATGGATCACTCATAACTTTCCCGAAAGAAGAAAACCTCGTAAACAAAGAAAACCCATGCACAAAGTCTACCTCCCTTCTGTGCCAACTTTAGGCTTGTCTACTCTACTTGCTATCTTTGATCCTTCCTATTAATAGTGGGCAATGCAATACCATGTCAGGGATAGCCGGTCGCCCCGGTGGTTCAAGTGGTTAACCTCGAATTCTACTTGTAAGTCTTGTGTTTGAGTCCTGGGTTCGAGCCCCAGGTGGGTCGGACATTTGACTTTATTTGAAAAAATAAAAATCATAGAGGATTCAATTGTTGAAAGCGCCTTGCAGCGTGGGTAGGCACAATTCGATGCGAGTCGACGAGGGACGAAAAGGCTGAAATCTTCTCGCGATAAAAATGAAGGCACGTACCGTAGCGGGAAGGGGGTAGAAGAGCCTGCTATGTGACCCCGAATCTGAGTTACGAGTTGGAAGGAGAGAGAGAAGAAGATGTGCGAAGATAACAAATGGGATGAGCAAAAAAACAAAAATTTCATCATACTGGATACGACAGGCACGACATACACATTATATCAGATAGAGAAACGAAACAGAACAAAGAAAAAACAAAAACAAAGAAGGCAAGGGAAATAATATTCGAATGAGAGAAAGAGAAAAGAAAAATAGGAGGAACAAACTACTGTCGTGCCCCCCCCGCAGGGGATGCCGCAACTACTTGAAAAGAGCCAGCTGGGAAAAAAGGAAAAGAAGAAAAACACCACTATTAATACTTACCAGTGGTCGAACTCCTAAAAATCGACCACCCGGCATTCGCCCAGCGCTTTCACAACATCCTTGTCAATGTTTGGTTAACAGGAGAAGTCCCTCAGCAATGGAAAGATGCGATCATCAAGGTCCTTCACAAAAAGAAGGATCGAACTGACTGCAACAACTATAGAGGGATCTCGCTTGTTGCCCACGCAGGCAAAGTGTTGTTGAAAATCGTCGCGTCCCGCCTCAGCAACTACTGCGAGACCGAGGAACTACTCCCCGAGGAACAGTGCGGCTTCCGCCCCGCACGATCAACGATTGATATGTTGTTCGTCGTGCGCCGGCTGCAAGAGCTCGGACGACAGAGGAAAATCCCCTTATACGTGTGCTTCATCGATCTGCAGAAAGCGTACGACTCTGTCGACCGAGAGCTGTTATGGAAGGTACTCACACGCTTTGGCGTACCAACCAAGATGCTGAGAATTATCCGTAATTTCCACGATGGCATGCGGGCTCGCGTGCGTACTGATGACGGCGAGCTCTCGGAATGGTTTGATGTCACGCAGGGGCTGCGGCAAGGCTGTGTACTGTCACCGTTACTGTTCAACGTGTTCTTCGCTGCTGCGTTACACGTCGTACTAGTACGCTTCAGCCAAGACGAAGCCATTGTAAGGGATTTGGTCCAACTCTTGGAAGCTGGAGTAGTTCGAACAGGGAAGGAGGAGCCATTGGCGTGCGTGCGAAGGTCTGTATGGGGCATGTTGTACGCCGACGATGCAGGAATTGTCTCGAAGTCGGCTGAAGGGCTCGCAAAAATGATGACAGTCATCGTGACTGTCTTCGAAGCAGCAGGCCTCACGGTGTCGGAAAAGAAGACTGAGACAATGGTCCTACAAACACCAGACCGGACAACCCTCGCACCACCGCTCGTCATCGAAGCGGCAGGTCAGAGGTATAAGCAGACGACCCAGTTCTTATACCTAGGCGGCGTTATCCACGAAAACGCTGACCTCTCGCTCGAAATCGACCGACGGATCCGCCTCATGCGAGCATGCTTCAAACGGTTCGGCCCGGAGTTGTATGATAGGACGACCGCCCCCCTTAGCCTTAAAGTCCGAATGCTGAAGGCCGAGGTGATTGAGACCCTGCTGTACGGGTGTGTGACGTGGACCCTCAGAGCGGAACACTTTGCCAAGCTTCGAACGGCTCACCACCAAGTCCTGTTGCGAGTCATTGGCTTCCAGCGCCGACTTCGTACTGACCATGCCACCCTCTCGTACGCGAAGGCCCTCAAGATGACACGTTGCGAGAGCATCGAAACGACCATTCGCAAACGGCGGCTCTTCTTTGCGGGGGGCGTGGCACGGCAAAGCAAGGAGCGATTACCCAATCGGGTAATGCTCGGGACGATAGCTGGTGGGGAGAACCCGAGACCAGGCGGACAGTGTAAGACTTGGCATAGATGCATAGTCGAAGACCTTAGGGAGTTCCGAGCCACCGAAGGGTCAACGGAAGTTGCCCCCTTGGTGTTTGGAGTTGAGACCGCGTTGTGGTCCACAGCAGCCAAAAAGGCGGGGAAGTGGTACCGGG
>JARUPZ010000836.1:15000-28211 GCA_031213475.1 Nereocystis luetkeana | reverse complement strand
AGGAAGTGAGAGAGAGAAAGAGGCGTGAATTTGAAAGCGAATGGGATGGAAGAAACCACCATTACAGGTTGCAGAGGCCGGCGCCGAAACAAACACCAAACGCGGGTGGGTACAGGCGTACAGGGGGGGACAGTTGGGTTTCGAGGTCCACCGTGGGTAGGAATTACTGCGGTATTGATACCACGGTCCGGAGGCCGTCTTGAAAGAGGCAAAGGCGGGAGCCGGTTGGTGGTAGGTCGGAGAAAAGGGGGGGGGAAAACAAAGAACAGCAGTGAAAGAATTAAATGCTGCTGCTGCTGTTGTTGTTGTTGTTGTTGTTGTTGTTGTTGTTGTTGTTGTTGTTGTTGTTTTTGTTGTTGCTGTTGCTGTTTCTCACATCAACTCTCGCTAACTCTCAATGGACGAGTCCGCCGTCACACAAAGGTGCTGGAGCCCTAGGATAATCCGAATATATATATATATATATACATATTTTTTAAGAGAAAAATAATCGGCTGGGAAGCACACGACGCTTCCCACCTAAAATACCACGAACGAGGCGAAAAGGCTCACGAACACGTAAGGCGTGCGCCATATCAACCGAAGTACGGCAACCCTCGCGAGAGGAGGCAAGAGGAACCGGCAGTGGCGTATCGAAGTAATGTGATGAACCAGAAGAAGCCCTACCGGCCGAAAGGCAAGATATTACTTTTGTGGCGCCCCGCGGCCTGTGCCGGCGCGCTGATGCGGCCAATCCGCTTTTTGTTGCTGTGGTGGTTTGCGGTGGTAGTGCCAGTTTAAAGACCTTGTTTGGCTGGGCTGTGGGGGTTTTTTACCTCCCGTTCGGGCGATGCGCCCTACATCACCGCGTCAACACCGCCAAACTACGACTACGAAGTTTCCATTGAACAGCGTCACTCGGCACCACCACAGGCAGCACGCCACGAGCATCCTTTTCTTATCAGTTTACGGTGTAAGTCCCCATCTACGCGGAGAGTTTATGATAAATACTCCGGATATACCACATGTATGTGCATACCGTCGTTACATTGGTTGATGGGAATATTCACCCTTTTAGAACTGCTGTCTAGATTTCGGGGGGCAACCATAAAAAACTAACTCTAGCCCTACATTACCCCATCATGGTTCGTCCCCAAAACGGGACCGCAATTGCCAAAGGGTTCACAGCGTTTTGTGTCGTGATCGACGCTGTGAAGGAGTTCATGCCGCACTAAAACAGTATTATATCGGATGTTGGTGAGCACATAATAATGAAAAATATTGAATTGCTTGCCGTCCGACAGTTGTGCGGCGGCATGAGCTTCAACGTTGATCTCTCAGAACATTCCCGAAAGAAGAAAACCCCGGGAACAGAGGAAACCCACGCACAAGGTCTATTAATAATTAATACCAGTACCGGGTACCTGGTAGCTGCCTTCTGTGTCTGCTTCCCTCTCTGATTTATCTACGATACCCCATTTATTTGTTGTCTTTGCTCTCTCCTCCGTCTCAATGGGTGCTCTTTAACCCTTTTAGAACCGAAGTCCCGATTTGGGGACAAACCACTCAAACTTCAAGTAGTTTGTCCCCAAAACGGGACTGCGGTCCTAAAGGGGTTTAAGTTATGATCTTGAATTATAAGCCGCATCCAAGCTCCATCCCCACGCCATCGGTGTGGGTCTGTCATCCCCTCCCCCCCTGCTCCTTCTCGTTTCCTGGCGGTCTCTTAGCTGGAGTTTGAAGCGCGACACCCTAAGTATGATGATGGTGATAATAATAGCAATGAAAATAGCAATGATAACGTCAATAATCGTAACAAAAATACTAAGACCAATAACCATAATAATAGAAGTACTACTACTACTTACTGCGGATGTCAATCGGACGAAAATGCCACATTACCCGCGACTTGGAAAAATATGAGTATCCACGAAATCCTCGATTGCACAGCAGACAAGGTGCTCATTAACTTTCTGCGCATTGCTTGGTATTTCGCATGTCTCACAGTCTGTGACCACATAATCAGTATCTCTCTAGGATAGGGAATCAGGACGGACACTGGGTGTGCTGATGAAGCTGGGTAGAAGGGACGATTTATATGTGAAGACAACAACAACAACATATGTTATCTGACAAATATTCAGCGCTTGTTCCAATCTCTCCGTCCACATATAAATGGGAATCCAGAATCCAATGACTTCAGACATACGTACGTACAGGGTAGATGGTACACCAATCAGACCTGAATACTTTACGAAGCTACGTAGACATTTGTTGTTATCATACTTCGTATGATTATGATGATTGCCATCCGACAATGTGCGGCATGAGCTTCAACGTTGATAACTCAAAACATTCCTGAAAAAAGAAATCCCCGGAAACAAAGAAAACCTACGGGTACGCACAAGGTCTATCTACCTTTTATGTCTACCTCTATATTACATTGTTGTTATTGGGATTGGGTTTGCCGTCCGACAAGCGTGTACTTGCAATGGAATCTATGATACCTTGTATGCTTTGAAGGGCTTGATTGACCCTTTCAGGGCAAATTACAACAGCTGTCCCGTTTGGGGGCGAAGCGCTCAAGCTGTAAGTAGTTCATCTCCAGAACGGGACAGCAATCTCAAAAGGGTAAAGAGATTCAACGAATTCGATCATACTATCACGGGGGGCCACAGTATGTGTGTGTTCTTCACATTAAACCGTTCTTTCTACCCGTCGACATCCAGCACAACCAGTGTCCGTGCCGATTCTTCAATCCTAGAAGAGATACAAGTTCTGTGGTCACAAAGTAAATAGGACCCATGGTAGAGATGAAAACCTACATATTTACCCTTTTTTACCGACAACAATTGGTCCTGTTTACTATGGTCCCCCGTAATGTTAACCCCTTTAGTACCGCAGTCCCGATTTGGGGACAAACCACTCTAATTCCAAGTGATTTGTCCCCAAAACGGGACTGGGGTTCTAAAAGGGTTAATAGTTGAAGGTGTAGTTTCCACCTTTCCACCTCCGAGGCACGACCCCCACACCTGCTCTCTATATATATGATTCTACCAGGTATAAGTCGGTCGCCCCGGTGGTTCAAGTGGTTAACCTCGAATTCTACTTGTTGTTTGAGTCCTGGGTTCGAGCCCCAGGTGGGTCGGACTTTGACTTTATTTGCAAAAATAAAAAAGGATTCAATTGTCGAGAGCGCCTTGCAGCGTGGGTAGGCACAATTCGATGCGAGTCGACGAGGGAAGAAAAGGCTGAAATCTTCTCGCGATAAAAATGAGGGCACGTACCGTAGCGGGAAGGGGGGAGAAGAGCCTGCTATGTGACCCCGGGTCTGAGTTACGAGTTGGAAGGAGAACGAGAAGATGATGTGCGAAGATACTGAATGGGATGATAAAAAAGGTATATACTATATATATATATATATCTGGTACTGGTATACTACCTCGAAGTATATATATATATATATATTTTTTTCCATCCCATTTATTATCTTCGCACATCTTCTTCTCTCTCTCCTTCCAACTCGTAACTCAGATCCGGGGTCACATAGCAGGCTCTTCTCCCCCCTTCCCGCCACGGTACGTGCCTTCATTTTTATCGCGAGAAGATTTCAGCCTTTTTCTTCCCTCGTCGACTCGCATCGAATTGTGCCTACCCACGCTGCAAGGCGCTCTCAACAATTGAATCCCTTTTTTTATTTTTGCAAATAAAGTCAAAGTCCGACCCTCCTGGGGCTCGAACCCAGGACTCAAACAAGTAGAATTCGAGGTTAACCACTTGAACCACCGGGGCGATATAGGGTTAGGGGTAGGTGAAATAAATTAATCAATCAATCCTTTTAGCACCGCGTATCACTGGTCGACTGACACCGCCGTCGTTTTTTACTGGTCGATTGATTGCTATTATTGATACATACAATCTGATGCTTGATATGATCATACGTAGGAGTGTACCGTTTGTTCTTGTTTGCTGCTTGTTTTCTTGCGTTTTTTTCTGGGGTGCCTGCTGCTTGCGCCATAGATAGGCAAGTATCAGACCACTGTGCCGCTGCCAAGTCGTGGTAATGTATGTACGGAGTGATGCGGAGTGTGGGGTGTGGACTGTGGAGTACTTGGTGTGTGCATGGCACAGAGGGAAGTATGGGCATAGAAGGTTGACAGACCTTGTGCATAGGTTTCGTTTGTTCCCGGGGATTTCCGTTCTTTCAGGGATGTGTTGAGTGATCAGCGTTGAAGCTCATGCTGCACATTGTCGGATGGCAAGCATAATAACAATAATAGCAAGTTGGCACGGAAGGGAGGTAGACTTGGTGCATGGGTTTCCTTTAGTTTCCGAGGTTTTCTTCTTTCGGGAAAGTTATGAGTGATCCATGTTGAAGATCATGCTGCACATTGTCAGATGGCAAGAGGAATAATAATAGCATGGGTAATATTATACGTACAGGATGGCATGATGATGCCATGTATGTACGCGTAACTGGGGACGAAGGCAATAATAACGTGCTTTCTAAATTTGCGAATTCGAGTATGAGTACGCTGAACAGTATGATATTGGTGGGCGTACATCATCCATCCGTTTCGTGCGCAGGCCTCCCTTTGGGTTTCCCTTTCCCTCGGCTTTCTTTTTTCGGGGAGTCAATGTTTATGAGTGCTCAACGTTGAAGCTCATCATGCTACATATATGTTGTCCGATGGTGAACGCAATAATACCAATAGTATCAATAGTGTTCAGATTCGGTCCTCCTCCGGCGGGGGGGGGGTGGGGAAAGCGTCAGCCAAACTAACATCAAGCGACACGCTGAGTAGGGCGTGGTTCATGCTGATCCCCCCCTTCGCGAAACCTCCTACCTAGATAAACGGTGCCCACAAAAAGCAAAACATGAACGGGATATCGTAAATACATGTTTTTATTAATAGTAAATGTATACCAGTAGAAAATACGTACTGGGCGCCCAAATTAAGGCTGGACTTGTCTCTGTTATTAATGGGAGTGGGGACGGTGTCCTCGTCTCGGGACGGGGACGCGTGGCCAATGGGCAAATCGCTCAAAGGCAAGCAACAAACGAGTACGCCAGATCCGCTTATCGATGGCCGATAAGACACAATCTGGAGAGGGCAAACGCTCAAGCTGCCGTTAAGCAAACTTGTATGTGTAAGCTTCTCTTGTAAGATAAAGTAACAATATTGGCTACCGGCTAGGGTCATGGATTGATTGGGGTGGTATCTTTTCTGTTTTTGTTATTTTTGTTGCAAGCGCAAGCACGCATCGCCCCCCCCACATGAGCTCACTCTACATCTGCTCATCATCATCAGCCCATCTGCTGAGCACAATCAATCAACACTGGCCAGGAGTCGCCAACAACATCTCTTTATCTTACAAGAGAAGTTTACACATACAAGTTTGCTTAACGGCAGCTTAAGCGTTTGCCCTCTCCAGATTGTGTCTTATCGGCCATCGATAAGCGGATCTGAGCGTATACCAGCCACGAGCTGACACACGCTACGCGTATACCAGCTTCGAGCTGACACACGCAAACCACATTGTTTAAGACGCCCCCCCCCGCTCCCCCCCCCCTCTCGTGAGAACGCCTCGTGATTTATGTGAAACCCGACCGCGCATACAGTCGTGTTTTCTTTCAGCTACTAACTGCTCGTTGTTAGAGGGAGGAGTACCTCACTTCACAGACGAAAACTTTGAGCTCGGAAACGCGCAGTTAGGGTTTGCTGTGCGAGTCCGAAGCTTCTGTAGCTTTCATATGCCAATATGTCTAAAACGTTTGTTTGGGCCCGTCCAGGCTCCAGGCTCCAGGGGGGGGGGGGGGCGTACTCATTTATTACTTTTCTTTGTCATTTGACCATTGACCACGCATCCCTTTCGAGACGGAGCAACCCATTTCTATTCCTACTAGAAACACCTCCAACAGTTAGTTGGGCGCTGATTGCGTTGTTTCGATAAATTACCTATTAATAGAAAAGTTTTGCTTACATTATCCCCTTCCTGTTTCGCCGCCAGTGGCCGCCATCTATCTCCTATTAGTAGGACAGCGATCGTTTTCTCGGTAGCCTATCTATTCCATCAAACTGCTCAATGTCACATTCGTTTATTTGTCCTCGTACTTATCTGCCAACATATCCCGTTCCTCCTTGCACATTTCACATTCTCCTACTATGTGAGAGATCTACCCTCTATTGCTTTGCTACACGGGCACATCTGTGCATTTACCTCCTCTTTCTCCCGGCTACTGGTTTCGAAACTCTTTGCTCTTTCTGGCAGCTCCAGGGGGGGGGAGGGGGGGGGCTGGTGGTGTTGATTGGGATTTTTGACGTTCATTTTCGCTGTGGTACTGTTTTTTGTATGGTATAGGGTGGTACCGGAATAAATACGAGAACGACAGCAATACACTCCTTACTCTATAGTCAACCATGCAGTGCGCGTACTGCTGCTGTATTAAAATTGCTTGTGGTGTCTTTTTGGGATACGAATATGTACACGTACACGAATATACATCATCTCGCTTTGTACAGGTGCGACGAGGCATGAATATAAGTTGATGGTGACTATTGTATGATACACGAGCACACAACCCAGCAAGAGAGGGCCTGAAGAAGATGCGTGCTGATACAGTGCATGAGACGGTACGTACGTGCGCCCTCGGGTATATACTTCTCTTTCACTAGTATTTACGGGGGACCCTACTAAATAGGACCGAGTGTTGATAGTAAAAATAAGCAAATACCTGGTACCTGGTATACAGATTGTTGTGTATACCATAGGTCCTACCAGGTATTTACTTTTTTTTTTTTTTTTCTTATCCCATTCATTATCTTCGCCCATCTTCTTCTCTCTCTCCTTCCAACTCGTAACAAACTCAGATCCGGGGTCACATAGCAGGCTCTTCTACCCCCTTCCCGCTACGGTACGTGCCTTCATTTTTATCGCGAGAAAATTTCAGCCTTTTCTTCCCTCGTCGACTCGCATCGAATTGTGCCTACCCACGCTGCAAGGCGCTCTCAACAATTGAATCCTATTTTTTTTATTTTTGCAAATAAAGTCAAAGTCCGACCCACTTGGGGCTCGAACCCAGGACTCAAACAAGTAGAATTCGAGGTTAACCACTTGAACCACCGGGGCGACCGGCTACTATGGGCCCCCGTAATAGCAGACTGCACTACATCAAGCAGTCTGGGGGGTATATATGCCATTATTATGCTTGCCATCCGACAACGTGCAGTGTTGTTCTAAAAAGGCTGAGGAATAGAAAGTGAAGAACTCTCCAGAACTATCATATACAAGGGACTAGGCCGGCGGCCTGGACCGCCGCCGGTCGCAGACTCGTGTGAAAGGAGTTTCAAGCAGAGGAGTAGGAGGAGGCCAAGGCTCGATGCCAAGAGATTGAGAGCGTGCGCTCCGCACCCCGCTCTAAGAAGTGTGAGATGAAGTTATTATTATTATTATTTCCCTTGCCACCCGACAATGTGCAGCATGATCTTCAACATTGATCACTCATAACTTAGTTATTGTATGTCTTCATAGTACAGTAACAACAAAATGATAAATGAGAAGGCGGCAGAATGCTGATGATTACTCGCCGATTGACCGAAAAGCGGCGGAATCATAGAAGCCGGTGTAGCTACTGCTGTGACGTCTAACGCCGGGAGTACGCGATGACCGACAGCGCAGCTCCGTAAGTAGAAAGATGACGTCGCAGCAGCTGCTGTAGCAGTACTGCTGCAGCTGTACATCTCCGCCGCCACGTGGTACAGCTTCACTGCTGCTGCCGCTGTACGATAGCGTGCACACCATAAGTGCTCCTGGCCGCCGCTGGGTGTAGGTGACATGCGATATCTCTCATATAGGGCATAAATTTATATTTTTTTATGGATGGCATTTCTCACCTAAGCATGTGGGTGGCATGTGCTATCGGGGCGCTCCGTCGATGTCCCAGATACAGCCACCCTCGTAGGCCGCCACAATGGCGACGCCGACCGGGTAGTTGACTCTCCCCATGAGTTGGAGGTTGGACTCGACGTGCCGGAAAGAACCACGCGAATGCATACACTCTGTCGAGAGACCATGGGCCAAAACCCTGACACCGCAGCAGGGATTTTCGGAGATTCCTTCGTAGATCTCAACGTCAAGCTTTGGCGCAGGCGCTACGGCGCTGAGCAGGCGGATCCTTCGACGCCGGGCGTTTCTGGCGTGGAGGGGGCACACCCCGGCGAAGAGACCGCGCGAAAAGACGTTCAGAGGCCGGAGAGATCCGCCGACCAAAAACGGATCGGACCAGTCTGAGGATCATCATATATAGGTATATTTATATCATCAGCTGCCAGGTGGAATAATAACAGGAGTACCAGGTATATAGCAGCACACAGAAGCAGCACACCGACGTTTAGTACATCACACAGCAGCAGCACGAACAGTATACGAATAGCGTGGGGAAAGGTTTTTGTTATTTATCATTGTTATTGTCGCTATGCCAGATAATAAAGTATGTATATATATTGTTGTTGTTGTTGTTGTTGTTGTTGTTGTTCTCACATTTAATATTAACTCACAATTCAATGCAGTCCGTGGTCGCAGGACAGGCTCCAATAACTCTGGAGTGGAAGAAATACCTCAAGTAAAAACAGAGGCAAAAAAACAAAAAACAAGCATACGCACTCCACCACTGCGGACACCAGGGAAGCATAAGGGAGACTATTAATAGCAGACAAAAACCTAAAAAAAGAAGATGAAGCTAAGCAAAACAAAAACAAAAACAAAACTAAAACAGACGCAGATAGATAGCAAAACGCGAAAAAAAAAGGCAAAACGGACCATACTAACAAAGACACAAAGAGGTACAAACGGGAATGAAAGAAAAATGAAAAAAAAGAAGGGACAAAAAAGCGATATATATGTACAAGGCGCTCCGCTCTATGCTCACTCGAGGGAGTAAAATATACCAGGTATAACATAGTGTGGAGCAGACAAGATAGATGCTCATTCATGATGACTTGGCGCAATGAGCGACTTGCAAGTAAGTGTCAAGCAAGCGCTTAGTATACCAGGTATACCGCAGGAAAAGCCACGCCTGGCTTTTGTGGCGTGGTTAAATGGGCGACTTGCAAATAAATGCAAAGAGCTAAACGGCGCAGGACAAAGCATGCCGGGCTCCACACGTATTTAGCTCGAATTCAGTGCGGGAGGGGCTACATCTTGCTCACTTTTGACTGCTTTTCGATTTTGACTCGAGTTTTGAACATCTATTTTAGATTTTATTTTTTTGGGCTCAACAAAAAAAAGTTGAACTTAATAATGCGCTTTTTTTTGTTTGTTTTGGATTTGGTGCCAGGAGAGATAATTTCCGAAAACACGAAATAAACGAAAAAAACGGAAGAAAGCAACGTTTTGTGTCCTGGCTTCAGTGTAGGAGAGGCTATCTCGCTCGGTTTTGGCTATTTTTCGATTCTGACTGGATTTTTTTTCATAAGATCCATTTCTGTTTTTTTTTTGCGATTCTTATAAAAGAATCGAGTCGAAATAAATGTGGATTTTTTCGTCTTGGATTTAGTACAGGTTGAGCTGTGCTATTATTAGGTGTGATTTTCGAAAAAACGAAAAACAATTCCGCAAGTAATAGAAGAAGGACGCCCAACGTTCTCCGAGAGGTGTGGTGTGGAGTGTAAGGCAGGCGTGCCCGGGGTGAAGGCTCAGAGAGCGCCGCAATAAGGTTTTACGAACTACTGGCTGTGGCGAGAGGACAAATTACTCGCGAGGTAGATGTATATCAGAGTCTGCTTGGTATGTCTGTGTCGTCTTTGAATAAAAATGGTCGTGCCTTACGTCATCATCACATTACATGCATGCATGCCTTTGTGAATGTATGTGCTGACGTGTGTAGTATCTGTCTGTGTGTTCTTCACACCAAACGGCTCTGCTTCTACCCGTCGACATCACCGCCACAACCAGTCAGTGTGTCCGTGCCGATTCGTAGAGAGATACCACTCACTGGTACAAATTCTCTGGTGGGCACAAAACTATGCCCATGTGCGATAACTGCTGTTACATCATTGATTTACCGGTAGTCTATTATTACGGTGGACCATAGTAAGAGGCGTTCTACGATAGAGGGTTACCCTAATTTTTCTGAGGCTCCTCGTTCGAGGAGCTCCATAACCTCACCCGAAAACTGACCTTACTCAGCAGAAATCATTGTTTTTTTCTTTTTTTTTTTGCTCATCCCATTCATTATGTATGTTCGCACATCTTCTTCTCTCTCCTTCCAACTCGTAACTCAGATCAGGGGTCACATAGCAGGCTCTTCTATCATACCCCCCTTCCCGCTGCGGTACGTGCCTTCATTTTTATCGCGAGAAGATTTCAGCCTTTTCTTCCCTCGTCGACTCGCATCGAATTGTGCCTACCCACGCTGCAAGGCGCTTTCATCCTTTTTTATTTTTATTTTTGCAAATAAGTCAAATGTCCGACCCACCTGGGGCTCGAACCCAGCACTCAAACACAAATAGAATTCGAGGTTAACCACTTGAACCACCGGGGCGACCGGCATATCCAGCAGAACCAATGAGGCGTTCTACGATAGAGGTTCACCATGAATTTTCTGAGGCTGCTCACTTAAGGAGCTCCATACCTCACCCGAAAACTGACTTCAACGAAATTAGACTGCACTCCATCCGATGAATAATCCCATGCATGGCCAAAGTATACCACAACGTGAGTTTTCGTGACATTAAGATGATTTCGGGTTAAGAAATTCCGTCATTCCGAAAAATAATTAGCGGAAATGTGCTACCTCTCTCGTAGAACGCATCCACGGTCCAATGTCCGTGCCGATTCTTCGATCCTAGATATTTGTGTGGCCACAAAAAACTACACCACACAGAGATGCAACATTGTGTTATGCACAAGATACTACTGGCTGTCGAACCGTCGCAACATCTTCGGAACCCTCGAAATGAAAACACCTACACAAAAAAATCAGATCACTTTTTATGCAGGAAAGTTACGTAAGTGTGTGTGTGGTCTTTACATTATTTCTACCTGTCGACAATCCAGCTCAACCAGTGTCCGTGTGTGTGTTCTTCACATTGAACCGTTCTTTCTACCCGTCGACATCCAGCATAACCAGTGTCCGTGCCGATTCTTCAATCCTGGAAGAGATGCAAGCTCTGTGGTCATAAACCTACGCCACAGATATAATATATATATATATATATACCGTAGCGGGAAGGGGGGAGAAGAGCCTGCTATGTGACCCCGGATCTGAGTTACGAGTTGGAAGAAGAGAGAAGAAGATGTGCGAAGATAATGAATAGGATGAAGAAAAAAAAACAAAAAAAATATACCTGGTATATATATATATATACATGTATACATATACTACGTTGCCACGTATGCAGCAGGCACAGCAGCGGGCAATGCAATGCCATGTCATTATACCACAATACTATTATAAAAAATAGGTACGACAGGCACGACATACCCATTCTATGAAATAATGAAACGAAAATAAATAATCGAAGAAAAAACATGAACAAAGACAAGTCGGAAGAGAAAAATAAAAAATTGAATGAAAACTAGAAGAAACAATCTGTCGTGCCCCCCCCCCGCAGGCGAGGTGGCCAACACTTGAAAAAGAACGAGCTGGAAAAAAAAAGGAAAAAATATCAAAAACACCACTGTGTTTGTAACAGAGTGTGTGTGTTCTTCACATTAAACAGTTTATCTCTACCCGTCGACATCCAGCACAACCAGTGTCCGTGCCGATTCTTCAATCCTAGAAGAGATACAAGTTCTGTGGTCACAAAGCTACTCCACAGAGATACTGCGTTGCCACGTGTGCAGTATGCACTGCAGTGGGCAATTTTTTTTTTTTTTTTTTTTTCTCATCCCATTCATTATCTTCGCACATCGTCTTCTCTCTCTCCTTCCAACTCGTAACTCAGATCCGGGGTCACATAGCAGGCTCTTCTACCCCCTTCCCGCTACGGTACGTGCCTTCAGTTTTATCGCGAGAAGATTTCAGCATTTTCTTCCCTCGTCGACTCGCATCGAATTGTGCCTACCCACGCTGCAAGGCGCTCTCAACAATTGAATCCTTTTTTATTTTTGCAAATAAAGTCAAAGTCCGACCCACCTGGGGCTCGAACCCAGGACTCAAACAAGTAGAATTCGAGGTTAACCACTTGAACCACCGGGGCGACCGGCCATCATGCAAAGCCATGTCATCATACTAGATACGACAGTAGGCACGACATACGCAATCTATGAAATAGTGAAACGAAAAGAAACAATCAAAGAGAAAACAAAAACAAGGTAGACAAATAGAAAGAGAAGAAGAAAAAATTGAAAGCAAAATCTAGGAGAAACAATCTGTCGTGCCCCCCCCCCGCAGGCGAGGTGGCCAACACTTCAAAAAGAACGAGCTGGAGAAAAGAAAAAAAGAAAAAAAGAATAAGAAAAAACACCACTGCTTGTAAACAGAGTAAGACAAAGAACCAAGGGCAAAAGTAACAAGGAAAAATAACAAAGGGGAAATAACAGGCAGACCAAAGCCCAAAGCACCTTTCAGGTGGCGGCAGCAGTTTGTGGTACGAGTAGTATAGCCAGGTTCTCCCTGCTAATCCGCCTGGTACCTTGCTACCCAGACTGCCGTCTCCGCCCTGCGTTCGTCAACTATGCCCAACCCCTTGGCGTCAGACAATACGAAACGAGCAGAGCAGGTTCGTCATCCAACCACGCCACACGATTCCTTCAGTACGGCTTATCAATCAGAAAAGGAAGAGAAAGAAACAAAATGAAAATCATGGAGAGTCAGCGCAAGAAAGAAAAAAAACACAACAAAAAGAGAAGACAAGGGAAGACCACGTTCGAACCAGCTGCACCAGTTGGTAGCACTAGTAGTATGGTCATGTTCTACTTCCTAGTCGACTTGGTGCCTTGCTACCCTGTCTGCCATCTCCTTCCTACTTTCGTCTACCGCCGTTTCCCTTCTACCCCTCCTGTTCCCCCCCCTCTCCGCATTCCCTTGGTCGGGCTTTCTGCCACTTCTCCTGTTGCCCCCTCCCCCCCCGTTCCCTTGGGCACCATCCACGGCGGATGCGCGGCGCTGCCTACTCATCTCAGCCTCAGCCTCGTGCCACCTCATCATGAACCGTTCGGCTGCTTCAAGGATCCCCCGGTACCACTTCCCCGCCTTTTTGGCTACAGTGGACCACAACGCGGTCTCA
>JARUPZ010000836.1:0-10000 GCA_031213475.1 Nereocystis luetkeana | reverse complement strand
TCGAAACTACAGCTGTGGTACTACCATCACTGCTGCTACTCGTACTATTACGGGGGGCCATAGTTAACAGGACCAAATAGTGTTGGTAAAAATGGTTAAATATATAGGTTTTTATGTACACCATAGGTCCTGTTAACTAGGTTCCCCCGTACTAATAAGAGGAGGTCGAGTGCAGCTTCTATGAACCACGCAGCTTGCAGAGTTGAGCATCGATCGATCTGCTGATCGGTTGAACTCACAGCTGAGAAATGGAAAGTGTATACCAGTTCGTACAATATGGTAAAAAATAGACAAGTGTGGGGTACTTCTATGTACGACTTGTACTCGTACGTATGTTCTTTCTGGTAGAATAGACATAGATGTAGGTACGAGTGCAGGATAGGAGGTACGCACCTCCCACCCAGGTGTCAAATTGTTGGGCTTGTTCGTACGTACCTCCCAGCCAGGTGTCCAATCATTTGCGCACCTGTGCGGCGAAGCAGTTTTTTGTTTTGTTTATTATTTCATTGTTCAAAGCAACAACAAACAGACAGCTTTTTCGACTTGCCTCTATATCGAAGGTACAATGCTGCTGCTGTGCTTGCTGCTGCTGCTGCTGCTGCTGCAGTCGCGGCCAGCTAACACCACCGCCGCCAACAGCATGCTGCAGGCAGTATAGTAGTAGTAGCAGTACCTGTAGCAGCAGGCGTACGAGTAGCGATATGCACCCTCCTCGAGCAAGAAGAGGTAGAAAGTACGCAGGCCTTGACCGCTGTGGCTGGATTGGCTCACTCTCTGCCAACGAAAGAAAAAGCTGGCGCATAAAAAGAGCAAACGACCTGGGAATCATGTGGTTGCGAATCTACGAAAAAAATCATGTATGTGGACACGTGGACCACCCAAAGAATAGAATAAGTCGATACTCGTTGGTCGTTTGCTCGTGCTGATGTGGGCTCAAATGTAAGAACCGTTCGGATATAAATATGAAGGTCAAGTGGTACTTACATTTACGTTGATGGCTGGTATTAATTCTGAATTTTGAAGGTTGTCAACATAGGCGAGACTATAGTTGAGACTCCGCCGTCTTCATTCGAATTAAAGAAGCAGACCCGTCGAATAGTAGCCTGGCCGTTATCTGTACGGGTGCCACAAGCTGGCACACGCTCGGCGCGTGCCCCCCCCCCCCGCCCCCCCGCCACCCGGACCCTGATGAGATATGATCTGACACGTCAAAACGCAGAAACCTCTCATAGTGGGGGTGCGTATAAGATGTGTGAACCCATGGTATCACTGCTGCCCACCGCTTCAACACAACTACTTCCGTTTACTCGCACACGCGGCCACATAAAAATAAATACCTGAAAGTACGCGTGTGTCCTACACATACATACACAAATACAACCCTCAAGAGATCACAACCTACACGCCAACACCAACGAGAGCTCTCCCTGCCTCTCTACACCCCTCCACCGCTACCGGTATACTACGACTCCTCCTGCTGTGCTGCTTGCTGCCACTACCGCCGCTGCCACTACTACTACTACTACTACTACTACTACTACTACTACTTCGGTTGTACCGCTACGATGGCTCGTACCGTGTCTCTCTGCCTGTTGGCGGCGACCCCATGGCTGGCGAGTTTGGCCGTCGCTGACCACGACCTGATCGCAGGCTACCAGCCGGCTTCTGACGTAGTGGCGCACTCCGAGCTCGATCTCGACATGGAGGAAATCGACGAGAGCGCGGGACTCCTGACTGAAGCAGGCTTCGAATCAGCTCATGATAGATATGCCACCGGGGAAAACAGGTGAGATGATTTAGTGCGAGGCGGAGAAAGGTATAGATAGGCGAAGCACATCTTCTATCTTTCTGTCTGATTGAACTTTGCTGCCTGGCGCCCTGCGGGGTTCGCACGACAACGGTAGGATCGAGACATCAGTGTACATATCACACCATCTGATAACGCGTCAGATTATGCGAAAAAACATTGAAAAAAAGCAATCGCTCACGTACGCTACATACACACAGCAGCAGCAGTGTTTAGGCGCGAAGGCCCTGTGGCAAATAACAATCGATTTCGTTTCATCATTTATTTGCGACTGCTGTTTGCTTGCCTGGATTTGTTCGGAGATGAGACTCTGACCGCCGCGTCCACCACACAACGTGCGCCGCCTTGAATGCTACGTAGCACAAGCGCGAGTACGCCGCTCCTTCCGAACGAACGGATCGGGTGTCCTCGTCGTTCGTTGTGTTCTCTCCTCGTGGATCGCGGTGCCGATCTTCGGATGTCGACCT
This sequence comes from Nereocystis luetkeana, assembly GCA_031213475.1. Taxonomy (NCBI): domain Eukaryota; class Phaeophyceae; order Laminariales; family Laminariaceae; genus Nereocystis; species Nereocystis luetkeana. The sequence goes on along the minus strand of JARUPZ010000836.1, from coordinate 7,726 downwards.
ACTCTAAACCCGAAAAACCCTTGTTTTACTATTAATACCTGGTACAGCAGTATTAGTCTTCAATAATAGTAGAAGCCCCCTGGTATTATTTTATCATTAGTAGAAGGTGTGGTTGTCGCCGTTTTCAATGCATGCTTGTGAAATATATACTGGCTTTTATATACCACGATCCAATCAATAGAAAATGAGCTTGCCGCGCTGGGCTTTTGGACTACTCGTGGGCTCTTCTCTCGCGTGCATCCACGATGATATCATCTGCTGTACATACATGCTCGTACAGCATCAATATATGTAAGTACTACTACTCGTACCTCGGGTAGAGTACTCTCTGTGCGATGTACATCGACGCAGAGGTAGACACCACAAGCACACACGCACACGCATGCAGCCATTTATTGACGTAACTATTGGCAGCGTGTGCCCCATTTCTACGTTCATACAGGTCCGTCGGTCCGTCCAGCGTCGTAGAACGTGAATATGATACCAGGTACCAGGTACCAATCAATATGGTATGTTCGAATTCATGTATGCGTGCTGAAAAGCGATTCTTGCGCTCAAGTTTCGGACGAAAATCAGTTTCACTCCTCCTACGATTATTCGTATGATCTGTAAAATAATACGGTATACTGGTACATGGTTTTTACTCCTACTGCGTACCAGGTACGCACGTGCTTACGTTTCAAAAATACTGCTGTAATTTAACTGCAACTCTCTGGGTAACTTCGTAGCAAGATTAACATGGCGTACGTGCTGGTACTTGGCGAAAGCTGTTGCGTGTTTCTTCACATATGTTTTTTTTTTTTTTTTTTTTTTTTTTTCCATCCCATTTATTATCTTCGCACATCTTCTTCTCTCTCTCCTTCCAACTCGTAACTCGGATCCGGGGTCACACCGCAGGCTCTTCTCCCCCCTTCCCGCTACGGTACGTGCCTTCATTTTTTATCGCGAGAAGATTTCAGCCTTTTCTTCCCTCGTCGACTCGCATCGAATTGTGCCTACCCACGCTGCAAGGCGCTCTCAACAATTGAATCCCTTTTTTTTATTTTTGCAAATAAAGTGAAAGTCCGACCCTCCTGGGGCTCGAACCCAGGACTCAAACAAGTAGAATTCCAGGTTAACCACTTGAACCACCGGGGCGACCGGCTTACTACCTTGAATGAATGTGCCAAGTTCCAAGCGGAACATACTTCCCATCATCGCTGGCCGTCTGGTGATGAACGGCTTGCAATTTGCACAGCAGCAACAACACCAAGCAGTATCGTATACAGAGTGCAGCATTAGTCCGCCAACAAAAAACAAGAAAAAAATGAGTTGTGTTGGTTTGTTTTTAACCCTCCGGCGGATTGGTACCATAATTTGTTTTTAACCCTCCGGCGCATTGGTACCATGACGCTTTGTCTCACCATACTCCCACGTTTATATATGAGCCGCCTCCTTGCTTCGATGCAAATACAAAACAACGCTGATTTTTCTGATATGATAGTGTGTGTGTTCTTCACATTAAACCGTTCTTTCTACCCGTCAGCATCCAGCACAACCAGTGTCCGTGCCGATTCTTCAATCCTAAAAGAGATACAAGTTCTGTGGTCACAAAGCTACTCCAGAGCCGGTCGCCCCGGTGGTTCAAGTGGTTAACCTCGAATTCTACTTGTTTGAGTACTGGGTTCGAGCCCTAGGAGGGTCGGACTTTGACTTTATTTGCAAAAATAAAAAAAAGGGATTCAATTGTTGAGAGCGCCTTGCAGCGTGGGTAGGCACAATTCGATGCGAGTCGACGAGGGAAGAAAAGGCTGAAATCTTCTCGCGATAAAAATGAAGGCACGTACCGTAGCGGGAAGGGGGGAGAAGAGCCTGCTATGTGACCCCGGATCTGAGTTACGAGTTGGAGAGAAGAAGATGTGCGAAGATAATAAATGGGATGGAAAAAAAAAAAGAAAAAAAAAGAGAAGATGCTATTAACACGTTGCCACGTGTGCAGTATGCACTGCAGTGGGCAATGCAAAGCCATGTCATCATACTAGATACGACAGGCACGACATACGCAATCTATGAAATAGTGAACCGAAAAGAAACAATCAAAGAGTACCACGTATTAAGCAGTAGTATCAAAAGTATTCATTATTATCAGGCTTCCCATCCGGCAATGTGCAGCCAGCATGAGCTTCAGCATTGACCAATGAAAACATTCCTGAAGAAAGAAATCCATTCCCGGATAATATCACGGGGGACAAAAATAGAGTAATAAGTAGTACGTGGTACCAAATATTGTTACTAGTGAAAGCAACGAAATATATACGTGGTGGGTGTTTTTGTGTGCCGTAGGTCCTATTTAATGTGTTCCCCCGTAATAGTAGCACAAAAAAGCACCAATTCTACCACAGGTACGACATACACATTCTATGAAATAGAGAAACGAAAGGAAACATTCAAAGAGAACAAAAAATAAATAAATGCTGTTCACTGGTACTATTAATAGATACTACTGACTAGATATTGCTGTGTGGCCGACCAAGCAAGGGTCGCTCGAAGCTGGTCACACTCACGTACCAAGGTATTATACCACTTGAGACAAACAGTGTGTGGTAGGTGTGCTCCTCCTCCTGGTGCTGTGTTGTCTGTAATATATGATATCACTCATAATCACGTTTTTAGGCACCAGATCGACGAGGGAAGGAAAGGCTGAAATCTTCTCGCGATAAAAATGAAGGCACGTACTGTAGCGGGAAGGGGGGAGCAGAGCCTGCTATGTGACCCCGGATCTGAGTTACGAGTTGGAAGGAGAGAGAGAAGAAGATGGGCGAAGATAATTAAGGAAAGATAAGAGATGAGAGCACGTCTCTCTCAGCTTCCTCCTTTCTTCTGCTACACACCTTACGTTGTGGTTGTTTCTGTTGTAGTTTCTGATTGTTGTGTGTTCTTCACTTTGAACCGTTCTTTCTACCCGCCGACATCCAGCACAACCAGTGTCCGTACCGATTCTTCAATCCTATTAACCCTTTTAGAACCGCAGTCCCGTTTTGGGCAAAACTACTTGGAATTTGGCTAGTTTGTCCCCAAAACGGGACTCCAGTACTAAAGGGGTTAACATAAGAGATGCTATTTCTGTGGTCGCAAAAACTTCTCCACAGAGATATATACTGCGTTGCCACGTACCAGGTACCTTGTATGCAGTACAGGCACAGAGTGGGCAATGCAATGCCTTACCAGGTATCGTTCTGTCGAGTTTTTTGGCGTGACACATTTGTACAATAATACGTACCAGGTATATATATATATATATATATATATCTATACAGAGAGATACAGAATCTAAATATTTTTCGAACGTACTAGGTACTGGTATATTTTTTGCAGGAAGATTGCATGCGTCTAAATACGTGCTCCGTATGATCGCGTAGACGAAAAGCAGTGGCTTCGCGACCCCAAAAAAGAGAAAACGACCCACGCTCCCTTCCAACCCCAAAATGAAAGAAGAAAAAAAACTGACACCTGATATACCCTGATATACCACGAGTAGTGAAGTGTGGTGGAATTTCCGAACGAAATTGCCTTAGTACGCGAAATTACGAAATCACGAAAAACAACTTAATTATTATTTCATATTTGGATTTCACTCGGTTTCAGTGTCCCTCTGTCTGGGTCTTGTGACTGGGTACAGGTCATGGCATATTATGGGGTGTCGGAATGTGTGTGTGTTTTCAGATATACATGTGTGTGTGTGTGTGTTCTTCACATTAAACCGTTCTTTCTACCCGTCGACATCCAGCACAACCAGTGTCCGTGCCGATTCTTCCATCCTAGAAGAGATACAAGTTCTGTGGTCACAAAGCTACGCCACAGAGATACTACGTTGCCACGTGTGCAGTGTGAACTGCAGTGGGCAATGCAAAGCCATGTCATCATACTAGATACGACAGGCACGACATACGCAATCTATGAAATAGTGAAACGAAAAGAAACAATCAAAGAGAAAACAAAAACAAGGTAGACAAGTCGAAAAAGAAAAAGAAGAAAAATGAAAGCAAAATCTAAGAGAAACAATCTGTCGTGCCCCCCCCCCCGCAGGCGAGGTGGCCTACACTTGAAAAAGAACGAGCTGGAAAAAAGAAGAAATAACAAAAGACACCACTGCTTGTGAACAGAGTAAGACAAAGAACCAAGGAGAAAGTAACAAGGAAAAATAACAAAGGGGAAATAACAGGCAGACCAAAGCCCAAAGCACCTTCTAGGTGGCGGCAGCAGCTTGTGGTACGAGTAGTATAGCCAGGTTCTCCCTGCTAATCCGCCTGGTACCTTGCTACCCAGACTGCCGTCTCCGCCCTGCGTTCGTCAACTATGCCCAGCCCCTTGGCGTCAGACAATACGAGCCGAGCAGAGCAGGTTCGTCTTCCAACCACGCCACACGGCTCCTTGAGTACGGCTTATCAATCAGAAAAGGAAGAGGAAGAGAAAAAATGAAATGAAAATCACGGAGAGTCAGCGCAAGAAAGAAACTAAAAGAGAAGACAAGGGAAGACCACGTTCGAGCCAGCTGCACCAGTTGGTAGCACTAGTAGTATGGTCATATTCTACTTCCTAGTCGACTTGGTGCCTTGCTACCCTGTCTGCCATCTCCTTCCTACTTTCGTCTACCGCCGTTTCCCTTCTACCCCTCCTGTTCCCCCCCCTCTCCGCATTCACTCGGTCGGGCTTTATGCCACTTCTCCTGTTGCCCCCTCCCCCCCCGTTCCTTTGGGCACCATCCACGGCGGATGCGCGGCGCTGTCTACTCATCTCAGCCTCAGCCTCGTGCCACCTCACCATGAACCGTTCGGCTGCTTCAAGGATCCCCCGGTACCACTTCCCCACCTTTTTGGCTGCAGTGGACCACAACGCGGTCTCAACTCCAAACACCAAGGGGGCAACTTCCGTTGACCCTTCGGTGGCTCGGAACTCCCTAAGGTGTTCGACTATGCATCTATGCCAAGTCTTACACTGTCCGCCTGGTCTCGGGTTCTCCCCACCAGCTATCGTCCCGAGCATTACCCGATTGGGTAATCGCTCCTTGCTTTGCCGTGCCACGCCCCCCGCAAAGAAGAGCCGCCGTTTGCGAATGGTCGTTTCGATGCTCTCGCAACGTGTCATCTTGAGGGCCTTCGCGTACGAGAGGGTGGCATGGTCAGTACGAAGTCGGCGCTGGAAGCCAATGACTCGCAACAGGACTTGGTGGTGAGCCGTTCGAAGCTTGGCAAAGTGTTCCGCTCTGAGGGTCCACGTCACACACCCGTACAGCAGGGTCTCAATCACCTCGGCCTTCAGCATTCGGACTTTAAGGCTAAGGGGGGCGGTCGTCCTATCATACAACTCCGGGCCGAACCGTTTGAAGCATGCTCGCATGAGGCGGATCCGTCGGTCGATTTCGAGCGAGAGGTCAGCGTTTTCGTGGATAACGCCGCCTAGGTATAAGAACTGGGTCGTCTGCTTATACCTCTGACCTGCCGCTTCGATGACGAGCGGTGGTGCGAGGGTTGTCCGGTCTGGTGTTTGTAGGACCATTGTCTCAGTCTTCTTTTCCGACACCGTGAGGCCTGCTGCTTCGAAGACAGTCACGATGACTGTCATCATTTTTGCGAGCCCTTCAGCCGACTTCGAGACAATTCCTGCATCGTCGGCGTACAACATGCCCCATACAGACCTTCGCACGCACGCCAATGGCTCCTCCTTCCCTGTTCGAACTACTCCAGCTTCCAAGAGTTGGACCAAATCCCTTACAATGGCTTCGTCTTGGCTGAAGCGTACTAGTACGACGTGTAACGCAGCAGCGAAGAACACGTTGAACAGTAACGGTGACAGTACACAGCCTTGCCGCAGCCCCTGCGTGACATCAAACCATTCCGAGAGCTCGCCGTCATCAGTACGCACGCGAGCCCGCATGCCATCGTGGAAATTACGGATAATTCTCAGCATCTTGGTTGGTACGCCAAAGCGTGTGAGTACCTTCCATAACAGCTCTCGGTCGACAGAGTCGTACGCTTTCTGCAGATCGATGAAGCACACGTATAAGGGGATTTTCCTCTGTCGTCCGAGCTCTTGCAGCCGGCGCACGACGAACAACATATCAATCGTTGATCGTGCGGGGCGGAAGCCGCACTGTTCCTCGGGGAGTAGTTCCTCGGTCTCGCAGTAGTTGCTGAGGCGGGACGCGACGATTTTCAACAACACTTTGCCTGCGTGGGCAACAAGCGAAATCCCTCTATAGTTGTTGCAGTCAGTTCGATCCTTCTTTTTGTGAAGGACCTTGATGATCGCATCTTTCCATTGCTGAGGGACTTCTCCTGTTAACCAAACATTGACAAGGATGTTGTGAAAGCGCTGGGCGAATGCCGGGTGGTCGATTTTTAGGAGTTCGACCGGGAGACCATCTGGCCCGACAGCTTTCCAATTCGACATCCCCTTCAGTGCTTCGGTCATCTCGTCTATGGATGGTTCATCTTCAAGCGACAGTTTAGGCGGTCGCGGTGGCAAGAGGTCGATGATCGTGGGATCGAGTTTCAGCGACTTCGTGTTCAAGAGTTTGTGATAAAACCCCGCCCATCGTTCACGAATTCGCACCTTATCCCGTAGGATCGTGCCATCCTCGTCCCTAATGAACTGTTCGCTCCTCGCTTTAGTCCCTTCCAATCCTACCGTACTCTTAAGGTGCTTGTAAAAGCCTCTTTGGTCGTTGTTCGCTAGGAGTCGTTCGGTTTCGGCAAGGTACGCTTCGAAGTACGCATGCAGTCCTGCGGCAATCACCTTCTGCAGGTTCGCACACGCAGATCTCAGGGTCTTCCACGCGGTTCTGTCCCGGGGGTGGGCACGCAAGAATTGTCGTGCATCCTCCCTCGCTGTCCATGCTGGCATGAATGCGGCCGAGGTTTCGGCAGACTCACACCATCCATGTCTGCGGTGGCGACGTGCAGGGGGTGGTACCTCTTTTTCGACCGCATCAATAACAGCCGCAGTGAAAATCTCAACCATACCAGACGTATTACGGGGCTGGATAGGCTGGTTGAGAGTGGAGATGATCCTGGAGACTACTCGTTCACGACAATTTCCATCGGACATAAAAAGCTGCCTGTCGAACTCTCGGCGTTTCGTCGGTCTACGTATTTGTCTGTTGGGCGCAAAACGACCACCGAGTCGGACTTTGATATACAAGATGTTGTGGTCTGAGTCAGCCTTAGCTGGGGCAGGAGGCTGTGGGACGACTTTCGCATCTTGTACTCTAGGTCGATGGACTTGACGGGTTAGGATGTAGTCAATCCGCTTACGGTCATTCGGGCCGGTGCCGTTGTAAGTATGCGATATCCCACCCTTGCGCGTGCTGAAAAACGTGTTGGTGAGAGCCAACTTGCAATTGGTGGCGAACGACAGGAGCCGTCTGCCATTATCGTTACGAACATCACGTCCATACGCTCCCAGCACTCTGCTTTCATCATCACCGCACCCTTCCTTCCTCTGTCCAGTTCGCGCGTTGGCATCCATCAGTACAAACAGACACTCTTTCGTCGGGATTTTTTTCACCAAGTACTCCAGCTTCTGCCAGAAGATACCTTTCAGTTCGGCGTCCTTGGTACAATCAGTTGGAGCATACGCAACGACGAAATTGACTGCCTCGCATTTGCCAGCCAGCTCAGAGCGCATAGACATTAGCCGCTCGTCAACGAACTGATGAGTATACACAGACTTACTGCACAACGATTCC
>JARUPZ010000835.1:2500-28264 GCA_031213475.1 Nereocystis luetkeana | reverse complement strand
CTTTATACACATCATCAGTATATAGCTGGGTTTTTAATGGTAGGGGCATTTGCACATGGGGCAATTTTCTTTGTTAGAGATTATGATCCAGAAGCAAACCAGGATAATGTGTTAGCTAGAATGCTTGAGCATAAAGAAGCAATTATCTCTCATTTAAGTTGGGTTAGTTTATTCTTAGGTTTCCATACATTAGGACTATATATTCATAATGATACTGTAGTTGCGTTTGGTCAACCTGAGAAACAAATACTAGTAGAACCTGTTTTCGCACAATTTATCCAAGCTGCGTCAGGAAAGGCAGTTTATGGTTTTGATCTTTTATTATCTTCAAAAGGAAGTCCTGCTAGCGTTGCGGGAAGCGAAATCTGGTTACCTGGTTGGATAGAAGCAATTAATAATGATAAAAATGATTTATTTTTAACTATTGGGCCTGGTGATTTTTTAATACACCATGCTATTGCTTTAGGATTACATACTACAACATTAATCTTAGTTAAAGGGGCATTAGATGCCCGTGGTTCTAAATTAATGCCAGATAAAAAAGATTTTGGTTATAGTTTCCCTTGTGATGGTCCAGGTCGTGGTGGTACTTGTGATATTTCAGCTTGGGATGCTTTCTATTTATCAATGTTTTGGATGTTAAACACAATTGGTTGGGTTACTTTCTATTGGCATTGGAAACATGTTACAATTTGGCAAGGTAATGCAGCTCAGTTTAACGAATCTTCGAACTATATTATGGGTTGGTTACGTGACTATTTATGGTTAAACTCATCTCCATTAATAAACGGGTATAATCCTTATGGTATGAATAGTTTATCTGTATGGGCCTGGATGTTCTTGTTTGGGCATTTAATTTGGGCTACTGGTTTTATGTTCTTAATTTCATGGAGAGGATACTGGCAAGAGCTTATAGAAACATTAGTTTGGGCTCACGAGCGTACGCCTCTTGCGAACTTAGTTCGTTGGCGTGACAAACCTGTTGCTCTATCAATTGTTCAAGCAAGGTTAGTTGGGCTAGTTCATTTTACAGTCGGTTATATTTTAACTTATGCTGCTTTTGTTATAGCTTCAACTACTGGAAAATTTGGTTAATTTAGATTATACTATTATTTAGGTTTGTATATTAAAGTATAAATAATTACTTTAATATACAAATTTAATAAAATATAAAAAAATTAATTAAGGAATTGTCTATGGCTAAACAATCAATGATTGAAAGAGAAAAAAAGCGAGAAAGATTAGTTATAAAATATAGCGAAAAACGAAAGTCACTTCTTTTAGAATTTAAAAAGGCAAATACTTTTTCTGATCAAATGGAAGTTCATAAAAAAATAGAAAAGCTACCAAGAAATAGCTCACGTATAAGATTAAGAAACCGTTGTTGGAGAACTGGTCGTAGCCGAGGGGTTTATAGAGATTTTGGTTTATGCCGACATATGGTTAGAGAGATGGCACATAATTGTTTACTACCTGGTGTAAGAAAAGCCAGTTGGTAATTGAAAATTAAAAACAGGAGAGATAATAATTATATTATCTCTCTTTCTTATAGACCAAGTTTATTTCCGCGACGGTATTGTAAAAAAGCAGCAACGAATAAACCAATTAAAGTTACTGGGATAAGACCTAATACCATACCAAAAAGAAGAGGTTCAATCATAATATAAAGATATATAAATAATTATTAAAGTGATTAAGGGTATTGCGTTTAATAAGTTTAAATAATCAAGAAGATATTAGCCCCATATTCTAGATACTAATATATTTCTACAAAGCCACTATTTATAAGTTGTTTATCTAAAACCAACTGAAGCTTGCCAAAGGAAGGCAAGTAATAAAAAAAGAACTGGAACAATTGGTAAAATATCTACAATTGGACTATACATTGAGTACAGTTCTGGTAACTTTGTTAGTAATATGATTTCCATATTTTATTAGCCTTTTTGTAAAAATACTATCGAACCATTATATTCAATAAAATAGAGTTAGATATACTATAGTATATAGTAAGACAATATATTTTATTTACCTTAACTCCTAACTTTCTTATTATTTTAAGTTTTTTACTAGATAAAAGAACTTTCAACTTTTTGTGCTACCCTTTTTCTCCTATTAATTATATTAATTAAAAAAAGACCATTTTTGTAGTAAAACCTAAGAAATGGGTTCTTTATTTTAAGGTGAGCAAATATCAAAGTGTATATAAATAAATTTTTTATCGTTAAATTACAGAATCTTAAATGCGATACAAATGGAATCCTAATTTTAGGTAAACCAACCATAACTATGTAAACCTTGGCCTAAAAAATTAACCCCAAGATAACAAATCCAAACAACAAAGAACCCAATACTTGCTAAAAGAGCTGGTTTTTTACCATTTAAGCCTACTATTAGTCGAAGGTGTAAGTATGCTGCGAAGATTAACCAAGTGATTAAGGCCCAAGTTTCTTTTGGATCCCAACTCCAATAAGATCCCCAAGCTTCATTTGCCCAAACAGCACCTGCTATTATACCAATAGTCAAAAAAGGAAACCCTAAACTTATAGCTCTATAACTCCAATTATCGATATGGTATAAAAATTTTGTACGATTATTTATAACAATATCTTCTTCCTCATTGTAAATAACATCTAGACCTAGGTATAAAAATTGACTTTTAGTTAAGTTTAAAGTTTTTATCATATGCTTCTCATATTCAGCAGCTCTGACTGGGATCATTTTTATATAATCTTCAAGTTCTAAAAAGGCACCTACATAAACTATTGCAAATGATGATCCAATAATTAATATCGCATAACTTAACATCATTAAACTAACGTGCATCATTAACCAATTTGATTGGAGCGCCGGAACTAAAGCACTTGCTTTTTGCATTTCAAGTGGTAGTGTTAATGCAGCAAAACCAGTAATAAATAAAACAATTGGGACAATAATACAACCAAATAATGAACTTTGGGTTTTAGATTCTAAAGCTTGATAAACAAATAGCAGTATGCACGACAAAAATAATAAAGATTCATATAAATTACTTAAAGGAAAATAGCCAAATTGAATCCAACGATTTAATAAAAAACCAAAGAGACTTAAAGTTGCAAATCGTGAAGTAATTTTTGCTAAAGTACCCAAAATTTTAATATTTTTAAACCCTAAACTAAACCAATAGAAAATTGTAGAAACAAGACAGCAAGCAAACAGGATATTATTAAAGATATTACTATCATTACAAACGTTACAAAAATCCTGGAAAAACATTATTACCCCCCTATTTGTATAATATAATTAAAATTGACATGAATGTACGTAATTAGTATAGCTTATATATTTACAAAAAAACCAAATATCAAAAAAATCATGTAACTAAATATAAAATTAACGACTAAAAATCTAAAGTAAATAAGTTTAAAATTATGAACAAAAAAGAAAAAACAAAATATTTATAGTAATTAAAATTATATTATATTATATAAATGTATATATGTTAAATATTTAGATTATAATATATAATAATATAACATAGTAATATAATAGTTATTAAAAAACTATATTATACTATACTTATATCATTTATACCAATAACTATCTCTTAAGAGCGACTATTATTAATAATTATTTTTTAAATAATAATAATTTAGTTAACACATAATAAAAAATCAGGAGTCATATATGAAACTAGCTGTTTACGGTAAAGGTGGTATCGGTAAATCAACAACAAGTTGTAACATTTCTGTCGCTCTTTCTAGAAGAGGAAAACGTGTTTTACAGATTGGTTGTGATCCCAAGCATGATAGTACATTTACATTAACTGGTTTTTTAATTCCAACGATTATTGATACTTTACAAGCAAAAGATTATCATTATGAAGATATTTGGCCAGAAGACGTTATATACCAAGGTTATGGCGGAGTGGACTGTGTTGAAGCAGGGGGACCTCCTGCTGGTGCTGGGTGTGGAGGTTATGTTGTTGGTGAAACAGTAAAACTTTTAAAAGAATTAAATGCATTTGATGAATATGATGTAATTTTATTTGATGTTTTAGGAGATGTAGTTTGTGGTGGTTTTGCTGCACCATTAAATTATGCTGATTATTGTTTAATTGTAACAGATAATGGTTTTGATGCATTATTTGCCGCAAACCGAATTGCTGCGTCAGTAAGAGAAAAAGCTAGAACACATGCATTAAGACTTGCCGGACTTATAGGTAATAGAACAGCTACTCGAGATTTAATTGATAAATATATTGATGCAGTACCAATGCCAGTTTTAGAAGTATTACCTCTTATTGAAGATATTAGGGTTTCAAGAGTAAAAGGTAAAACTTTATTTGAGATGACAGAATCTGATAGTGCTTTATATTATATTTGTGAATACTACCTAAATATAGCAGACCAACTTATTGCTAATCCCGAAGGTGTAGTTCCAAAAGAAGCGGCAGATCGTGAATTATTTAGTTTACTATCTGATTTCTATTTAAACCCAAAAGAAAAAGATCAAGATACATTAGAATTTGATACTATTGAAAATGATTTAAATGAAGTATTTTCGATTTAGTCTAAAACAATTAGACTTATAAATTTTAATTTTTTAGTAAAAGGATTTATATGAATCAGATAAAACATCTAGATAACGACAATTTAAAAGAAAAGATAAATTTTGAATGTGAAACAGGTAATTACCATACGTTTTGTCCAATTAGTTGTGTTGCCTGGTTATACCAAAAAATTGAAGATAGTTTCTTTTTAGTTATTGGTACAAAAACTTGTGGATACTTTTTGCAAAACGCTTTGGGAGTAATGATTTTTGCTGAACCTCGTTACGCTATGGCAGAACTAGAAGAAGGTGATATATCAGCACAATTAAGTGATTATGAAGAGCTAAAACGCTTATGTTTACAAGTAAAAAGAGACCGAAATCCTAGTGTAATCTTTTGGATTGGGACCTGCACAACAGAAATAATCAAAATGGATTTAGAAGGCATTGCACCAAAACTAGAGGCAGAAATAAGCTTACCAATTGTAGTGGCAAGAGCCAACGGTCTTGATTATGCTTTTACACAAGGGGAGGATACTGTATTAGCTGCTTTAGCACAACGACCAAATGCAAAGCAGGCAGAAACTCAATTAGACAAAGTAATATCAACTGATAAAGATTATATTGAACATATACCTCTTATTTTGTTTGGTTCTATACCCGACCCAGTTGTCAACCAACTTACTTTAGAGTTGAAAAAACAAGGTATTAGGGTTTCGGGTTGGTTACCCTCAAAACGTTATACTGAATTACCTCTTATTAATGAAGGCAATTATGTTTGTGGAGTAAATCCATATTTAAGTCGAACTGCAACAACACTAATGAGAAGAAGAAAATGCAAACTAATTGGTGCTCCATTCCCAATTGGACCTGATGGTACAAGAGCTTGGTTAGAAAAAATTTGTACAGTTTTTGGTATTGAACCTAAAGGGTTACAGCAAAGAGAAGATGAAATATGGGAAAAATTAAAATATTATGTCAGTTTAATTGATGGTAAAAGCGTATTCTTTATGGGTGACAATTTATTAGAGATTTCATTAGCACGTTTTTTAATTAGATCAGGTATGGTTGTATTTGAAATTGGTATACCTTATATGGATAAAAGATATCAAGGGGCGGAATTACAATTATTGCAAAAAACTTGTAAGGAAAAAAATATTCCAATTCCTATTATTATTGAAAAGCCTGATAATTATAACCAAGTAGATAGAATTCGTGATATGAAACCTGATTTAGTTATCACTGGTATGGCACATGCAAATCCATTAGAAGCAAGGGGTATTAATACAAAATGGTCAGTTGAATTTACATTTGCTCAAATCCATGGTTTTACAAACGCCATTGAGGTTTTAGAATTAGTAACGAGACCACTTCGTCGTAATCAAAAACTTGAAAAAATTGGGTCTCAGCGTTATACTGACCGTCGATAATTAAAAATTTGTTCAAGGTTAATAAATAAATTTGAATTTTACACAAATAATATACTATACTATACTTATATCATTATTTCCATGTTCTATATATATATAGAACATGAAAAATTTATTTTTTATTAAAACTCATAGTTTTTCATTACTTTTCAGATTAATGTTTAATTTTAAGAAATCAGTATTAATATTTTTTTTAGCTCTCAGCATACCTTTAGCAGCATTTGCCGATGTTGCAGGTTTAACAAAATGTAGTGAATCAGCATCTTTTAATAAGCGGTTTGATGCTAGTGTTAAAAAATTAGAAGTAAGGGTTAAAAAATATGAGCCTGGGTCTCCCCCAGCATTAGCGTTAGAACAACAAATAACTAGAACTAAGCAAAGATTTACTCGTTACTCAAATTCGGAGTTATTATGTGGTAAGGAAGGCTTACCCCATCTGATAACAGATGGAAGATGGGATCATGCTGTGGAATTTGTAATTCCAGGGATGATGTTCTTATACATAAGTGGTTGGATAGGTTGGGCTGGTCGTAGTTATCTAAATATAGTAGGTGCGACTTCAAACCCAACGGAAAAAGAAATTATTCTTGATGTACCATTAGCATTAAAAATTATGTCATCAGGATTTATTTGGCCAGTGTCAGCTTGGCAAGAATTCACTACTGGGAATTTTTTAGTTCCTGATTCTGAAATTACTGTATCTCCAAGATAATAACATAACAAATTCTTATTCTTAAAATAGAAATTTCACTATATATAATAATAAATTAAGAGGTATCGAACAACATGGACAATTTTTTAAAATATCTTTCGACTGCACCTGTTTTATTTGTTGGGTGGATGACATTTACTGCTGGATTTATTATTGAAGCGAATCGTTTTTATCCTGATGCATTAACATTCCCTGTCTTTTAAATATAATTAAATTATTTCATCTAAAAAACAAACTGTATTAACCTTATATATGAGTATTAATACAGTTTGTTTTTTCTTAGTTGATAATATCGTTTGTTCTTCTATCTTTTAAGAAATAGTAATTAGGGGTGATTTATAATCAAAAATAATGAATTGAAAATATGACGAACTTAAATTTCGTGCCTAAGAACGTACCTAGTGATTTTAATGTGTCAAGTCGAATATCAGCTGAGATTAATGAGAGTGATAAAAGTTTATTTGATAGTAACTTTGATGTAAATAATCTATGGAGTGAAGAAAATGAAAAAATAGATCGTTGGGCTATTAGTGATGGAAGTGAAGGGTATGATAAGATAGATAATTTAACTGGAAGCTCCAAAGAAGCTAAGATTGGTGATAACAAAAATCCTAACCAAAACATTACGGCTAAGGAAAAACTTAATAAAATTCAGGTTTATTTTATTGTTAAATCCATAAAAGTAGACGAAAAAGAATTTTTAATTGCTGTACCAGTAAATAATTTGATGATTTATCAAATTCTTCTTATGGGAAAGCTATCTCAGCAAGAGCAGGTACTTTTTTAATGAGGACTGATGCAGATCTTAATAAGAAAGGGTTCATAGAAGGCAGACCAGGGAATAGACCTTTTATATTAGAGCATGCACTTGAGGTTGAAGCCCCATATGGAAGCTTGCCAGAATTACCTTTAGAAGCTTTACTTTTACCAAAAAAATATGGAAGAAATGGTAATGTAGAGATACCAGATTTAACTATAGAAGAGCAGGAAGAAGATGAGTCAAAATTAATTACAGAAACGATAGTGGACGATTCAGGAAAAGAAAGAATGCTTTATTATTTTTTGAGTGAATATGAATATGATTACGCATTTCTTGATAATACAATATTTACAAATGCTGAGCCTTACCTAACAACACCAAGAAATGAAGTAAGCTTCAATAGAACATTTAAAGATATATTAGAAAATAATATCAAAACTATTAAGTTAGATGATATTTGGAATAAAGAAAAAAAAGAATTCAGATTAGCAGAAATAGAAGACTTAGTTTATAAAAATACTGACGAATTATTAAGCAAAAATATAATCCCAGTTTTTTCTAATTTAGAAGAAGCACAAGATTTATTAATAACAGTTCTTGAAGAACTTCTTGAACCTTTTAAAACAATAAGGTTTATTGAAAATTCTAGTAACCAGAAGGAGTATCCTTTAACAAATATTGATTACTTCGATGACTCATTTACGTTACAAAATAAATATGCTGTTCCAGAAACCAGAATGGATAAAATTCAATTATGGTTAACGAAGTATAGATTAATGAAACCGCGTACACAATTGAAACCTCAATATGAATTAAATTACCAACGCTTTTTATTTCCACGTATTCCTGAAGAACTACATGAGTTTCTTGAACCAGATGAACGTAGTGAAACTGCTTACTTATCTGAGAGTGATACAGTGTTATTAGATATCGCTAGTAATGTTAAAATTGTCTCTATGGGGTTGGGTGATTTTTTAACTTTTTGGAATAACACTGAAACAAAGAATGGCGAAATATTATTTATACCATCTTCAAAAAGTTTCAAAAAAATAAACCTACCATTAATTTCTAAAAAACCAAGAGATCGATTTTATGAATACCAACAAAAATTCCGAGGTGAGAATAAACAAAAAAGCGATGATTATAGCTATAGCTATGAAATAAAGAGTTCCCTTAATTAATTTTAAGAAAGAAGTTGAATACTTTTTTTAGTCTTTATAAAGCTGATAATATATATCTTTAATAAACTAAAGAAAAATAATTTTTCTTTAGTTTATTGAAAAAAAGCAATACTAAAATTTTAATTCTGCAGCTTGAACTTTTTCAAATTGTTTTTTCTTAATAACGAAAAAGATTTGAGTAAACAATACAGAAAAAGCAAAGACTATGAAACCAATTACTCTACTTGGATCTTGTAAAACAATTTCTACATCCGTCTGCCCAAATCCACCAACATTAGGATCTTTTGTTAAAGGTTGGTCTAATTTAATAGTGTCTTTCTTTGAAACTACTAATGATAATCCTTTTGGAATCGTTTGTTTAGTTTCTTTACCTGTAGAACCTACTATAGTTATTGAAGTTTCACCTTTATCTAAAGTTTGAATTTCTGCAATTTGACCTTCAGAAGAGGAAGTAACGATATTATTATTACTTTTTTCTCCAGTAGGATATATTTGTCCTCGGCCTCTATTTGCCCCTACATAAATAGGGTATTTTAAGAAATTGATTTTCTTATTAGTTGCTGGGTCAGGTGATAAAACTGGAAAAATAATTTCTTGATGTGTATCACCGGCAATTGGCCCAACCACTAAGATATTATCTTGAGTGGAGCTATAAGGAGAGATGTAAACCCCTTTACTTTTTTCCTGAATTTCCTTTGAAATTAGGTTTTTTGGTGCTAATTTAAAGCCTTCAGGTAAAATAACAACAGCACCAACGTTTAATCCACTTAGTTGACCATTACCTAAAATTTGTTTGGCATCTTTGGCATAAGGAATCTTTACAGCAGCTTCAAAAACTTTATTTGGTAATATAGCTTTTGGAGATTCTATTTGCACAGGTTTTTCTGCTAAATGACAATTTGCACATGCAATTCGTCCATTTGCTGCACGCGGGTTTGTATATGCTTGTTGAGCATAGATTGGGTAGGCTTCTGACATCTTAACAGAAAGTGTAAGACTACTAATGATAAAAATAAAGCTTATCATGATAAATTTCATTAGTCTTTTCAAAAGTTCCATATTGAAATTAGGTAAATTAAAAAGTTTTTAATCTATAATCCTTGATAGAAAGAGATTTTAGTAAAAAAAGAGGTTATATAAAGATAATAAGGAATTAATTCCTTATTATCTTTATATAACCTCTTTTTTTACTAAGTTAATTGATGTTATGCTTCCTAAAAAGTATAACAAAAATAACGCACCTGATAACAATAATTGTGTTATAGGATCTGCTGAGGGTGTCAATACGGCACCCAATATTGTAGAAAAAAGTATCATCGGTCGCCAATAATTTAACATTTTTATTGGGTCCACTATCTTAGATAAACTTAAGATGATTTGAACAATTGGGACTTGAAATACTAATCCAGTGCTAAAAAATAAAGTAGAGACAAAATTAAAATACTGAGTGAAAGACCAAAAAGGTTCTATAACTTCTGAGCCATAAAAAATAAAAAAGTTCAAAGCTGCAGGAATCAAAAGAAAGTACGAAAAGAGTAACCCTAAAATAAATAAAACAATAGAACTAACCAATAAACCGACTATGATATTTTTTTCATTTTTAGTTAAAGCAGGTCTAAAAAAAAAAAGTGTTTGACTTAATAATAATGGGGTAGAAAATAATACACCCGCATAAAATGAGATTAGTAAAGTCGAAACAAAATATTCGCCTGGAGATAATTGAAAGAATTGTATATTTGAAACAGGACTTTCTAAAATTTTAACTAACAATTTCACATTATAAAATGTAAAAAATGTGATTAAAGATAAAAAACTTAAAATATGAAACGCTCGTTGCCTTAATTCATCAAAATGCTCGTTAAAATATAATTCTGTAATTGAACGTGATGACGTCTTAATAATATCCGTCATGGAATAAAATTTAAACTTTAATGTTTTAACATTTTCTCTCATAGTTTCTACAAAAATATTTATAATGCTTTAAGACTCTATAAATTTAAAAGCCTGTAACTTAGATGATGCTATTTTCATCTCTTGTGATGCATCAATCTTTTCTTTAGTTGTTTCTGCTAAATCTAGATTTTTTGTAGCTTCAGCTAAAAACTCTTTGGCTTGAGTATAATCTTGTTTTATGATTTCTTCTACTCCACTAATTAAAACTATAACTTCATCATTTTTTATAACAGCAAACCCACCAAGAACAATAATAGGTGTCCAAGATGAATTAACTTTAATTCTAAGAATTCCGATTTCAAGAGCAGTAATTAAAGGAGCATGGCCTGTAAGGATACCTAATTGACCTGTAAGACTAGGTAGAACTACTTCATCGGCAGAAGTATCCCAAATTAATCCATCTGGAGCAATTACACGAATATTTAAACTCATTAGAAAATTCCCTAATTAATTATTAAAAGTTTTTGCTTTAGAGATTGCTTCATTAATATCACCAACTAAATAAAAAGCTTGTTCAGGTAAATCATCTAGTTCACCACCTAAAATCATATTGAAGCCTTTAATCGTATTTTCTAAATCTACATATTTACCAGGAGAACCAGTAAATATTTCTGCAACAAAGAATGGTTGTGATAAAAAACGTTCAATTTTTCTAGCACGGTCTACAACTAAACGGTCTTCTTCAGATAGTTCATCAATTCCTAGAATTGCAATAATATCTTGTAATTCTTTATAACGTTGTAATGTTTCTTTAACTAACTGAGCTGTTTTATAATGCTCATCACCAACAATTAAAGGTTGTAACATAGTTGAAGTGGAATCTAAAGGATCCACAGCTGGATAAATTCCTTTAGCAGCTAAGCCTCGAGATAATACAGTTGTTGCATCTAAATGAGCAAAAGTTGTAGCTGGTGCAGGGTCAGTTAAGTCATCTGCAGGTACATAAACAGCTTGAATAGAAGTAATCGAACCTTGAGTAGTTGATGTGATACGTTCTTGTAAAGCACCCATTTCAGTACCTAAAGTCGGTTGGTATCCCACAGCTGAAGGCATACGTCCTAATAAGGCTGAAACCTCTGAACCAGCTTGTACAAATCTAAAAATATTATCAATAAATAATAAAACATCCTGTTTATTGATATCACGGAAATATTCAGCCATTGTTAGAGCAGTTAATCCTACACGCATACGTGCACCTGGTGGCTCATTCATTTGACCATAAACTAAAGCTACTTTAGATTCTAATAAATTTTTCTCATTGATTACACCAGATTCTTTCATCTCCATGTATAAATCATTACCTTCACGTGTTCTTTCACCTACCCCACCAAAAACAGAAACACCACCATGAGCTTTTGCAATATTATTAATCAGTTCCATAATTAAAACAGTTTTACCTACTCCTGCCCCACCAAAAAGCCCAATTTTACCACCTCTACGATAAGGAGCTAATAAATCTACTACTTTAATACCAGTTTCAAAAATAGCTGGTTTAGTTTCAAGGTCGGTAAAGGCTGGTGCAGGTCTATGAATAGGTAATGTTTCATTACCAATATCATCTCCTAAATTATCTACAGTTTGTCCTAAAACATTAAAGATACGACCAAGTGTTGGTTTACCTACAGGAACTAGGATTGGAGATTTAGTGTCAATAACTTGAACACCCCTTTGTAAACCATCAGTAGCACTCATTGCAATAGCTCTAACTCGGTTATCCCCTAATAATTGTTGTACTTCACAAATAATAACTCCTTCTTTACTTTCTACTTCAAGAGCATTGTAAATTTTTGGTAAGATACCTGAAGAAAAGACTGCATCGATAACTGGTCCAATAACTTGTGTTATATAACCTGTATTAACATTTTTATCATTCGTTATTTTTTTTTCAGTCATTTTTTAATTATTTGCATTATTAAATAATAATGAAACCTGAAAATTTTTTAATTAATTTTATTTAAGCTTAAGAACAAAAGTAAAACGAGTCTTATTTTAGACTAAAAAATTTGAATTAATAGATTGTACAAATAAAAAAAAGATCAATAAATTTCGAGTAAGAAAAGATAGTTAAAGTTTTTTAAGCGGAAAGTCGACCTGTTGTTCGTAACCAATTTTGGGCCTCTATATAATTATTTGGAGCAAGATTAATTGCTTGTTTCCAGTATTCAGCGGCTTTATTAAAAAGTAATTTAGCGACATCAATATTTTGTTTTTCTGAAGCTTTCACACCTTGGTAATGATATATAACAGCAATATTATTTAACGCTTGGGGTAAATTTGGGTTTAATTCTAAAGCTTGGTGATAATATTCTAAAGCTTTTAAATATTCTCCATTACTAGAATAGATTAAACCAATATTATATAAAATAAAACTACGATCATAAGGGTCTTCTTCAAGTTGTAATGCTTCGTAGTAATTTTCCAATGCTTCAGCATATTCACCTTCAGATTGTGCTGACATACCATCTCTATAGTAAAAAAAAGCTTGCTTCTCTTCTTTACTTGCGGGGAAAACTTTTAAAATAATATCGGCCATAATCGTAAAAGTTTTATCGATAAAATTATCATTTCTCTGGGAACGACTCATATTTTCTCTGTTTTTTTATTTTTTATATCTTATTTCTTGAAAAAGTAAAGAAAAAGTATAGTTTAAAAATATTATAACATTTACGCTAATATTCTAAGAACATTAATTTTCTACTGATGTAACAAACGGTAATAAATTTAAATATCTTGCTCTTTTAATAGCTTTTGAAAGTTGTCTTTGTTGTTTTAATGTTAAATTTGTTGAGCGGCGCGATTTAATTTTCCCATGCTCTGTTGAAAATGATAAAAGAATATCTACTTGTTTATAATCAATTGTTTCATTTGGTTTAAGTTTAAATGGTTGACGTCTAGTTTTTGTCGGCTTTCCTTTATTCCCCTTATTTTCATTATTTGGCATATTATCCTCCTTATTTTATTTCTTTTTGTTGTGTATGTGAATTACAGTTAGGACAAAACTTTTTTAATTCAAGTCTATCTGGAGTGTTTCTACGGTTTTTTGTTGTTGTATAGTCTATTTTTTTTTGGTTTTTTTTGGCTGTTGCCCCTTGATTAGAATTACTATTTGTTTTTTTACAGTTTGTACATCTTAGGGTTATTATAATTCTAGCACCTTTATTTTTTGCCATAGTTTAATTTAAGTAAAAGTATTTTATTAAATGATAATTATTAATAATAGCGATATATCTATATCACTACTATTATATAGTAATATATTTTTTATTTGGAGATCAAGGTAGTTTTTTCTGCTCTTTAGTTTTATAAGGTTTTTCTACTTTACTCCTATCTTGAAAAATTTAATGCTTCGTTATACAATGCTATGATGATATTATTTAAAGGTAGAATTTTTTATTTTAAATAATATTAAAATTATAGAGGGATTCAAGCAGTCTATAGTTTTATTAATTAACACCAATTTAGGAGGTATATTTATGTTTGAAAGATTTACTGAGCGGGCTTTACAAGTAATTATGATGTCACAAGAAGAATCAAGACGTTTAGGTCATAATTTTGTAGGTACAGAACAAATACTTTTAGGCTTATTAGGTGAAGGCTGTGGGGTAACCACTAATGCTGTCAGAGAGTATGGTATTACTATTAGAAAAGTAAGAATCGAAGTAGAAAGACTTATAGGTAAAGGAACAGGGTTTGTTGCAATAGAAATCCCCTTTACCCCTAGGGCAAAAAAGGTATTAGAGATGTCGATAAAACAATCTAAGGAGTTAAACCATAGTTATATTAACACTGAGCATATTTTTTTAGCTTTATTAAATGATACTGATGGTATATGTTCAAAAGTTTTACAAAACTTAGGTGCAAATATACCACGAATTAAATCTTATGTACTTAATGAGCTAGATAAAAACCATGAATCTGGATCTTCAAAAGTATTGGCTAATGTTGGGTCAGGGGACCAAAATCAGACAAAAGATTTATTTCTTTTTGATGACTTAGATAGAGCTTCTTTAGCTGCTCCAAACTTATTAGAATATACAACAGATTTAACAGAAGCAGCTGAACGAGCAAAATTAGATCCTGTTGTTGGTAGACAAAATGAAATTGAACGTGTTATACAAATTTTATCAAGACGTCGTAAAAATAATCCAATTTTAATCGGTGAGCCTGGAGTTGGTAAAACAGCAGTAGCGGAGGGTTTAGCACAACGAATTATTCAACGTGAAGTTCCTAGTGAAATGCATGACCATAAAATATTCGTTTTAGATATTACATTATTGTTAGCAGGAACGAAATATCGTGGGGAATTTGAAGAACGTTTAAAAAGAATAGTACAAGAGCTAAAAGAACAAAAAAATATAATTATTGTAATCGACGAAGTCCACACATTAGTTGGTGCTGGTGCAGCAGAGGGAGCATTAGATGCTGCGAATATTTTAAAACCTGCCCTGGCACGTGGAGAATTACAATGTATAGGAGCTACAACCATTGATGAATATCGCCAGCATATTGAGAAGGATCCAGCTTTAGAACGTCGTTTCCAACCAGTTTGGGTAAATGAACCTAGTATAGAAGAAACTATAACTATTCTAAAAGGTTTAAGACTACGTTACGAACAGCACCATAGATTAGAAATCACAAATGAAGCTCTAACTGCAGCAGCTAATTTAGGTGCTCAATATATAGCTGATAGATTCTTACCTGATAAAGCAATTGATTTGATTGATGAAGGTAGTGCGAGAGTTCGTTTAGTAAATTATCGTCTTCCTGAAGCTGTACATATTTTAGACAAAGAATTACGAACTATTTTAGATAATAAAGATTTAGCTGTTCGAGAACAAAGATTTGAAACAGCAACTGAAATTAGAGATGATGAATTAAATTTACGTGCCCAAATGGGTGCTATTATAAAAGCACAAAAAAGAATTGTCCCCAAAGGAGTATTGGAAAGGTTAAAGGTTGGAGCTCAAGATATTGCTTCAATTGTAGCTTTATGGACTGGTGTTCCAGTAACAAAAATTACCAAGGATGAAAATACTAGATTATTAGAATTAGAAAATGTTCTTCACCAAAGAGTAATTGGGCAAAAAGAAGCTGTATCAGCTGTAGCTCGAGCTGTACGAAGAGCTAGGGTTGGGATGCGAAATATGAAACGACCAATTGCAAGTTTCTTCTTTTCAGGTCCTACTGGTGTAGGGAAAACTGAATTAACAAAGACTCTTGCTTCATTCTTTTTTGGTGCAGAAGATTCTATGGTTCGTTTAGATATGTCAGAATTTATGGAACGTCACACTGTGGCTAAATTAATTGGATCACCCCCAGGTTATATTGGTTATAACGAAGGTGGACAACTAACTGAAGCTGTAAGACGTAAGCCATATACTGTTGTACTATTTGATGAAGTTGAGAAAGCTCATCCAGATGTATTTAATTTATTGCTTCAAATACTTGAGGATGGGCGTTTGACAGATTCTAAAGGAAGAGTTATTGATTTTAAAAATACAATCTTAATAATGACTTCAAATTTAGGGTCTAAAGCAATCCAGAATAATGACTTAGCTTCACAAGGAATTGGTTTTGGTGGTGAAACAGGTGATACCAAAAAAACAAAATATGCTCAATTATGTAATACTGTTGGAGAAAGTCTTAAAGCATTCTTTAAACCAGAATTTTTAAATCGTATTGATGAAATAATTGTTTTTGAACAACTAACAAAAAATAATATTAAGCAAATTGCCGTTATCATGGTAAAAGATTTAGTAGAGAGAGTGAAAAAGGAGAAAGAAATCTCATTATCTTTAACCCCTAGAATGATGGAATTATTAATTGAAGAAGGTTTTAACCCTACTTATGGTGCCCGACCTTTACGTCGTGCTCTTGTAAAATTAGTTGAAGATAAGGTTTCTCTTGAATATTTACGTTATAAGAAAGATCATGATGACGATGATCCTGTAGATATTTTAGTAGATGTTGATTTTGATAAAGTTAAAGTTTCAATATCAAAAACTATTAAAAAAGAAGAAGAAGAGATTAAAGCGGAAGAAAAACCAAAAGAAAAACCAAAATACAAAATTTCATTACCTAGACATAGACAACCAAAAGAAACTTCTATGGCAACTGAGAAAAAACCAGAGAATACTCCATCTGGAGTCTAATTATAATTATTCCTAATTATAGTTATGTTTTATATATTATCTATAAAAGTTTCACGAAATAATAAATCGTGAAATGAATTTCCTTAATTAATTTTTAACATCCTAATAATACGAATTGGGTCACCTGGGACTTGAACCCAGAACTTTTCGGTTAAAAGCCGATTACTCTACCATTGAGTTAGCAACCCACTACTAGTGACATAATAACATATTACCCAAGTCTAGTTTATATATAAACTAGACTTGGGTAATATGTTATTAGTATGCTAATCCCATACTACGAGTTGTCTCAGCGGCTAAATAAACACGAACACTTAAAAAATCTGTTGGGCAAGCTGTTTCACAACGTTTACAACCAACGCAATCTTCTGTACGAGGAGCTGAAGCAATTTGTCCTGCTTTACAACCATCCCAAGGCACCATTTCTAATACATCAGTAGGGCAAGCACGAACACATTGCGTGCAACCAATACAAGTATCATAAATATTTACGGAATGTGACATAGCTAATAATTCTTATAAGGAAATTCTATTTTGGTAATTTAAAAGATTAAAAAATTAATGCTTAGTAAAAAAATTCAGGTTTACTAATAATCAATTATAGATTGCATTCTATTGTAACGTAATAAAATTTTAATTGTCAATATATAATAATATAATAGATTAACTTATCACAATGGCAAGCGAAGTTCTCTATAGTAATAATTAAGGATCTTTAATTTTAGAAAAAAAAAGCAATACGTTTAAAGGTTTAAATACAACGTTATGCTAATTAAAGCATGATATAATATAGTATATGTACATTACCCACTTTATTAATATACAAAATAACTACAATAACTAGTAACAGGTTATTATTAACTTATATCTTGGTAAAAATTATAAAAATTTTTGATAAATACAAGTTACCTGGGAAGAATTAAAACTTATTTTAAAAAAACTATTATGGTTGCAACTTTAGAAAGACGCGAAAGTGAAAAAAGAGATTGGGGAACATTTGCTACATGGATTACTAGTACTGAAAACCGTTTATACATTGGTTGGTTTGGTTGTTTAATGATTCCTACATTATTAACAGCGGCTTCTTGTTACATCATCGCTTTTATCGCAGCACCTCCTGTAGATATTGATGGTATTCGTGAGCCGGTAGCCGGATCTTTATTATATGGTAACAACATCATCAGTGGTGCTGTTATACCTAGTTCAAACGCAATTGGTATTCATTTCTACCCAATTTGGGAAGCTGCTTCAGTTGAAGAATGGTTATACAACGGTGGTCCTTACCAATTAATCGTATTCCATTTCTTAATTGGTGTTGCTTGTTGGATGGGTCGTGAATGGGAACTTAGCTACCGTTTAGGTATGCGTCCTTGGATTTTCGTAGCATTCTCTGCTCCAGTAGCAGCAGCTTCTGCGGTATTCCTAATTTACCCTATCGGTCAAGGTAGTTTCTCTGACGGTATGCCTTTAGGTATTTCTGGTACATTTAACTTCATGATCGTTTTCCAAGCTGAACATAACATTTTAATGCACCCATTCCATATGGCTGGTGTTGCTGGTGTTTTCGGTGGTTCATTATTCAGTGCTATGCATGGTTCTTTAGTAACTTCAAGTTTAATCCGTGAAACAAGTGAAGTTGAATCTGTTAACTACGGTTACAAATTCGGACAAGAAGAAGAAACTTATAACATTGTAGCTGCACATGGTTACTTTGGTCGTTTAATCTTCCAGTACGCTAGTTTCAACAACTCTAGAGCTTTACATTTCTTCCTTGCAGCATGGCCTGTAGTTGGGATTTGGTTAACAGCTTTAGGTGTTAGTACTATGGCATTTAACTTAAATGGTTTTAACTTTAACCAGTCTGTTGTAGATAGTGAAGGTCGTGTTATTAACACATGGGCTGATATCATCAACCGTGCAGATTTAGGTATGGAAGTAATGCATGAACGTAACGCTCATAATTTCCCATTAGATTTAGCATCTAACGAAATTCTTCCTGTTGCGATTTCTGCTCCTTCTGTTGTTGGTTAATTCAATTAAAATAATCAGATTTATTTCTGTATTATTATTTTATCTCTTATTACTTTTTTGGTAGATAAGAGAGATAGGTCGAGAGATCGCTAGAGTAATAAGAAGTTTTATACTTCTTATTACTCTATTTAATTTAACATAGTATATTTGTATTCTAATATTCCTAAGTACTTTTTAAAAATCAAAAAGATAATTCTAATTTAAGAGAGGTATAACTAATCTATCGGAATCTAACGTAGCAGTTGAAAAAATTTGTCTAAAAATAATGAGAAATAAAAATACTCTTTATAAATCATATACACGTTATTACTTGTAAATAAAAAGATCAGCTTTATCTCCTAGCAGTATAGGTTTTATTAGGCTATAACCAATCTATTTTACTGTAGGCTGAAAAAAAAAAAGAAAATATAGGGAGTTGCTAACTTATTATAGTATTTTGGACGTTAAAAAGATAAGTAGCTAGTGGGGAAAGGGAGTTGAGGGAATTTAAAATTAATTATTATTGTTTCAATTAGGCCTTTTAGATTTTCTAGTAAAGTTAAGAAATATAAATAATTTTATCTAGACAAAAATGTTAGACCTAGTGAATTAATTTTAGAAATTATAAAATTAATTTTTAGAAGAATATGTTGTAAATATGATTAAGTAAATTCACAATATGCGAAAATTACTTAATCTTATTCCTTTATTTTATAAACTAAATACACTACTAGCTGTAATATCTGAGTCTGTTATTGTAACTAGGTCTGCTTTAGTAAGTACACGACCACCACTATCAAAATTACGATTTGCTTGTCTCATTCGAGCTCTGTCCAAAGAATTTCTTATACTTCGAGCATTTGCAAATAGTGGCTGTTCACGACGTTTTAAAATATAATTTAAAAATGCTGGTTCGGCTTCAGGAGAAAACTGATATTGTTGTTCTTCCAGCATCATTTTAGCAATAATAAGTAATTCATCTGGAGAATAATCTGGGAAATCTACATGGTTTGCTATTCGCGAAGATAAACCTGGGTTAGAGCTATAGAATTGTTCCATACGTTCTTTGTATCCTGCAAAAATAATTACTAAATCATCACGCTGGTTTTCCATAACTTGTAAAAGAATTTCAATTGCTTCACTCCCATAATCTCTTTCATTATCTGGCTTATATAAATAATAAGCTTCATCAATAAATAAAAGACCCCCCATTGCTTTCTTTAGTACCTCTTTAGTTTTTGGGGCAGTATGTCCAATATACTGTCCAACTAAATCATCTCTAGTTACAGTTAATAAATGCCCTTTTTTTGAATGCCCTAACTTAAAAAGAATATCCGCCATACGTGTCGCAACAGTAGTTTTACCTGTACCGGGACTACCAGTAAAAGACATATGTAAACCTGGATTCCCAGTTGTAAAACCTAAGTTTTCTCTTAATTTGTCTATAATTAATAATGCTGAAATTTCTTGAATTCTTGTTTTAACAGGTATTAGACCAACTAATTCTTCTTCTAAGATATCAATTATCGTTTTTATTTGTGTTTCTAAATAGACTTCTTTTAAGTTTAAATTTTTTTCTAAAGACAAATTTTCTAAGTTTTTTGCTATTTCCATATACTCTTTACTCCTTAGTAAAAATATTTATTGATTGTTTAAAAATTTATTAGTTAATATGATTAAAGATGTTAAATATAAAATTTTTTAAGAAAAAACTTCTATTTGTCCATAATTTATTAAGATTGGTTTTCAAGCCCTAACTTAAAATGTTGATAAATAATTAGAGTACTTTTATAAGAAAATAAAAATAAGATAGTTATTTTTTATTTTCTTTCTTAGTTTGAATTATAATAAAAGTATTAATAAATGATTTTTTAGTCTTGTGGATTTAAATAAGTATTATTAATAAGTACTGTCCATTTTTATGTATGCAAAAATACCTAGATAATTATTCAGGAGAACAATCATATGAATTGGCAAGTTATTGGTCAAGTAATTACTGCAACACTAATTATTGTATCAGGCCCACTTATTATTTTTATAGCAAAAAAAGCTGATCTATAAATTTTTATAAATAGTATCTAGGCTAATTTTTTGATTTTCTGAGGCGCTTGAGTCATTAGGTTGTACAAATAATTTGCAATGACATTCTTTCCGTTCGCGCATTGAAACACAAGGGCAAACCCAATAATTTAGTTCAATTTCAGCTTTTTCACTACGAAAATTTCTACAAGGACATAACGGAACTCCATAATTATCTTTATAAGTAGCTAACCCTGTAATAATCACAGAAGTTATTGAAGGGTCCAAGCAAAAAAAGGTATTAGTTTGTTTAGCGTAGATTTCTGCAAAGTTATGCATTTCTTTTAGACGATTATAAAAATTTTCACTCTTTGTTGAATGCATTTGTATAGTTTAAATTTAGTCTTAAATCTATGTGTTAGTATCGTTTACTACAAAATTTATTAATAAAATATATTATGTTAATTAATTATTTACCTTCAATTTTAGTCCCTTTAGTTGGGCTAGTTTTTCCTGCCGTTGCTATGGGCTTATTATTTATCTACATTGAAAAAGACACGATTGAATAACTTTCGAAATTACCAAGGTTCTCTAGAGAACCTTGGTAATTTCGAAAGTTATTCAATCGTGTCTTTTTCAATGTAGATAAATAATAAGCCCATAGCAATTGATTGTTAAAGTGAAGACCCTAACCCAGAATAAGAACCAAAAATAAAAGTACCTACAACGACTATAACTCCTAGTCCACCAACTAATGCGACTAACCAAAGTGGTATTCTTCCTGTTCCTGCCATAATATTCTCTTGCTCCTATATCTTTTCTTAACCTTATAAAAATTCTACCTAGTAATTACAAAATCCCTTAGTTAAAGAAGTAACTAGAGAAAAGGACTGCTAATATGAAAAATAATAATAAACCCCAGTATAAAGACGTACGACTTATTTCAACTTCTTGCTTATTAGGATTTGGACCTGTCATTGAATAAACTCCTATCGTTGGATAAATTGCATTGATGTAATTGCACCTATAAAGAATATCGTTGGAACAGCTAAACCATGTATAGCAAGCCAACGAAAAGTAAAAATAGGGTAAGCTACAGGTTGATTTGTATTTCTAGTCACGTATTTCTCCTAAATTTTATATATTTTTTTATAATCCTCTTGTTAAGTCTTCTAATTCTTGCTTAGCACTAAATCTATCATTTACTAAAGGAACTTGTTGTCTGTCCTGTGTAAAGTATTCATTAGGTCTAGGAGTTCCAAAAACATCATAGGCTAAACCAGTACTTATAAATAACCAACCAGAAATAAATAAAGAAGGAATTGTAATACTATGAATAATCCAATAGCGTACACTTGTTATGATATCAGAAAAAGGACGTTCCCCTGTTGAACCACCAGACATTTTAAAACTTTCTCCATTTTATAAAAATATATTATACCTTTCTTGTTTATAAGTATAACAAAGTTATTTCTCATTCCTATTAAAATATTATTTTTCTCACAAACTATAATTAGGTTAAAAAGTTTTTAAGTGGAAATTTTTCTTGTTAGCGAGCAGCGAGAATCGAACTCGCATCAATAGCTTGGAAGGCTATGGTTTTACCACTAAACTATGCTCGCACTTATAACCTACTATAATATAATTTATTTATGTTTATTAGTTTTATTCTAACTAAAAGATAAATAAATAAATAAGTAGTTTAAAAACAAATATTATCTAGACTAATTTTAATAAATTAAAGTCCTTCTAGATTAATATTTAAAAATCTTGCTAATTCAGATGCCTCATTTTCCAAAATCTCTAAAGATCTTGGTTGTTCCACAGGCGTTAGTGGAATTTCTCGTTGATCCTTTGTACATAAATAAATAACACGCTTAGGATTAATACCATCTTGTATATTTAATTTAATACTTTTAATATTTTTGAAGGCATATACTAATAATATCTGACGGTTTTTTCCTGGGAAGCCACGTCTTACTATTCTAACTAATTCATTTTGTTTATCAAATTCATTATACCCACTACCAACATCCCAAAAAACTGTAAGTCCAATATATATACTTAAACTTATGGCAGCGACACCATAGAAGGTCATAACCAACCCTTGAGGTAAAAATGCTAAGTCCGTTGAGTTAATAAAGAATAATAAATTTTTTTGAAAATAACTTGAAATACCTGTAAGTAAAAACCCTAACCCCCCAAAAAAATAAAATAAATGTCCAGAAATAATTGCTAAAACGTCTAGAACCAACCACAATATCACGTTTTAATAAGTTATCAATTTTCTCAGTACTCATAATTCTTTCTTTTTTTAACAGTATAGAATTTATAAATGTTTAGACTAAAATTCTAAATTTAATTTAAATATTAACAAAACTAAAAAAAATTAAATTAATTTAATTCCTTTAGGCCTAAAAACAAACCAGATGCAAGTACAAAGGCAATACCTAACAATAAAACATAATCGATAAGAACACTCATTTTTTTTTCCTTGGCTAAAAATTATAAAAAATGATATAATATACTATTATATATCTAAAACCAAAAAATACACTAATTTAATTGGCTCAACTGGTTCAAAAAAAAATTTTCTCATTCACTAGAATCCTAAATTATTCTCTTTTAAAAAGATATAAATATTTTTATATAATAAAGTTTTACAAAATACTTATGACAAGTTTTATTAAACCTTACAACGATGACCCTTCGGTTGGACACTTATCAACACCAGTCACTTCATCAGCAGCAACAAAAGCTTATCTAGGTAGTTTACCAGCTTATAGAAAAGGACTATCCCCTCTTTTACGAGGGTTAGAAATTGGTATGGCACATGGTTATTTATTACTAGGACCTTTTGAAAAATTAGGACCATTACGAGCATCTGAAATTTCACTTCTAATTGGATTTCTGTCTTCTGTAGCTTTAGTAACAATACTTACTGTTTGCTTAGCTATGTATGGGAAAGTAACTTTTCAAGAATCTGAGGTTATTAATAAAAATGATTTATTAAATGGTAAAAATTGGAACCAATTCACTTCTGGATTTTTTATTGGTTCTTTTGGGGGCGTTAGTTTTGCTTATTTAATCCTGCTTAATTTAGATTATTAGGTAGATAGTTTTTGAACATTTTAATTTTTAAAATGTTCAAAAACTATCTACCTAATAATCTAAATTAAGAAACTTAACATATAAACGCGTTTTTAATATAGCAAAGCAATACTTATAAAATTTCCCAGATAATTGGGACTGATTGATTTTTAAGTTAACAAGCAATGTTAAACGCTTGGTTATCTTTTTATCATTAATTATTACTGA
This sequence comes from Nereocystis luetkeana, assembly GCA_031213475.1. Classification (NCBI taxonomy): domain Eukaryota; class Phaeophyceae; order Laminariales; family Laminariaceae; genus Nereocystis; species Nereocystis luetkeana. Next base: position 4,202 of record JARUPZ010000835.1, on the reverse strand, counting down.
ATTAAGACGTTTAGAATATAATTCATCTTTAACCATAAGAATAGATACAAATGAAGCTCCTAACCCAGCTTGAACACCACGTTTAATAGCTTCAATAGAATTGAGTTCTAGTTTTATTTTTAATTTACCACTCTCTATATCAAATTTTTTTAAAACATCATCCACTAATTTCCTACCTACAAAATTAGGTTTTAAAGTAATAAAATCTAAATTATATAATTTTTCTTTAGTTATACTATAAACATTCTTCAATTCATGAGATTTAGGTAAAATTAAAACTATTTCTTCTTTAATATAAGGGGTACTAGACAATGAATTATATAATTCCTTAGGTATTTCCTCTTCTTCAACAATCCCTATATCAACTTTACCATTAACAATATTCCAAGAAATAGAATTCGTACAATCAATTTCTAGCTTAATATGTGTATATGAATAGCGCTTACAAAATAAGTCAATGATTTTTGGTAATATATATGTTCCAACTATTTCATTAGAGCCAATAGTCAGACTAAGCCTCTTTAACTTTTTTAAATAAACTACAGCTTTATCAGCTTCTTCACATAACCTTAAAATTCTATCCGCGTAATCTAATATTAATTCTCCTGTAAAAGTAAAATAAATTTGTTTTTTTCTTCGATCTAAAATTGGAGAATCAATCTCATATTCTAATTTTTGGATTTGTACACTAAGTGCTGGTTGTGAAAGATATAATTTTTTAGCCGCTTGCTTTATTGTAGCTTCATTTTTTATTGCTTGAATAATTCTTAATTGATCAAGGCTAAATGGGAAATATTTCATTTTACATTCATATACTCCGAATCTTTATAAAAATTTTATACTGAATTATAATTCTATTTCATTGATAGATCAAACTATTAAATATAATCTTAGTATTTGACATAATTCTTATATTTAATAGACAATAATATTTAGAGTAAGGAGTATTTCTATCCTAGCTAGTATACTTTGATTAACTTTAACATATAAAGGTTACTAATATTAGTAACCTTTATATTAAGTATTATTAGTTCTAAATGTAAAACATTTTATAAGTGGACTAATAATATAATTATATTGGAGAAATAGTTCATTTTTCTATAGGGAGAATCTATTAAATTTTTTATTAGGGATATTAGTATGGATATACGTCTTATATTTGTTTTTTCTCCTGTATTAGCAGCAGCATCTTGGGCATTATATAATATTGGTCGAGTAGCATTACAACAATTCAACAAATTAGCATCACGTTAAAATTAATAATATGAAAAGTGAATTAGATAAAATCATTTATTTTACTCACTTTTCATGTTAGTAAAAAACTATAATTTACCCTTAAAAATATATTAATTCTTTTTTATATAATGCTTTGCAGACAGTCTAATATAAATGAAATTAACCTCCAGGTTTGTTTTTATTTGCACTTGACAAGAATAATAAAATAAAGGTATACATATATGTAGTCAACTATAATAATATATATATATAGTAATAACAAATATATTATTACTTACTATGTTTTGATTATGATCTGAAAATAAATGCAACGAGGAGTATTACTCTAATGGCTGTACCTAAAAAAAGGCGCTCAAAAGCAAAGGGAAGAACTAGGTTATCAAATTGGAAATCTAAAGGGCGTACAACAGCTGAGAAAGCTTTAAATCTAGCAAAGTCTATAGTTAAAAAACGTTCAACCTTTATA